>CACKRE030001404.1:0-15294 GCA_902602495.3 Ectocarpus sp. CCAP 1310/34 | reverse complement strand
GGGGGGGGGGGAATCCAAACTCAAACCGTCTGCCGGACCACTCCACGCCCACCCATTATATCAACAACACACCAAACCAGTCTATGCCTTTTTGTACCTGTCCGTTGTGCTCGGGGTTGTTCTCTCATCACACATCATGGCAGCACGGGGTTCGGGGTCTGCCCCGAACATGAACAAAAAATTTGGAAGAGACTAATTTGCGAAGAATCTTCTTGTGGCGAACGACAGGAGATTCTTTTTCTGCACACACATGATACATGGGTTCGGGTTCAACGTGGCGCTCGCGGATTACATAGACTCTCCGCCAGATTTGCGAACCCCAACACTTACACCCCACTACACACAAACGCACAGCAACCAAACGCCAACCAATACACAACCGGCGCAAAGGTGCGTGTCTTCTGGTTCGTTTTCATGGAGAGAGGTACGCTTAGCATCCATCGATGGTCAACGGTAGAGGTGTCGTTTCACACGCCCGCTCGCCTTTCCGAATCTCTTCCGTCTCGGCGTCTCTCGTCGCTGCGTCCCTCTTCCTTCGTGGCGCGCGTTCTGCCCAGGTGACGGTTGAGCTTCCCCGAGCCGCGCTTCATCTTTTCGGAACCACCCCTTCCCGCCAAGATCTACGAGAGACTTCCAAGCAAGCCGCCACGCAGAGAACGTGAGTACTACATGCTGAAAAAGGATGTGTACAGAGAAGCCGCGCGCCGCAGGTGCTTGCACGCACGCTGGGCGCTGCCGCTGTGGGGACCAAAAAACAGCCGAAACTTCGTCTCGCATATTATTGTGGCTCACAGGTGTTGGCGTAATGTTGCCAATACGGCTGCTTTTGAGCCGTCCTCATTGCATTGCTGTGTCAAAGATTGTAGCAGCTTCTGGTGGGAGGTTGCTGCAGATGGTAGGATCTTGGGTCAACCACGGCGCCGGTTATAGCGAGGCTAGCGCAGCAATCTGTCTACATTGCTGCCGCAACCTGTGGATCCCATCCGCCGGTGTTCCGTAGATTTTTGTGAATCGCGGTCGGTCACAAGAAGTCTGGCGGGTATAGTCTACCACTCTTCTGTGCTGTCTCGCTACGACAGCATGCAGTTTCGATCTCCGTTCACCACAAGAGAGAGAAGATGTTGAACCGGACTGCTGTATGTAGGTCTCTCTCTATCTCTGGATGGGATGTTCCCGTTGTGGCATAGTAGCGGCAAACATTTCATGATCTTCGGGCTACTTCTAACTGGATCTAGTCTATGGTCTGAATCTGAATCATGGTCTGTACTCTGTTCTGTGTCATGGTATGCATTGCATGGTCGTGATTAAACATTTTGTGTTCATGCAGCATATCAGTGCGCACCTCAGGTGCTTCGCCACGAAGCTCTTCTAGAACAAGACGAGCAAACCCGTGATACATCCTGGACCCTGGATCTATAATAATTCCAAGTGTTCCTGTGATCTTGGCGTTGTGAACCAACAGTTAGACTCTGAATCGTCTAGACGGGGAAATGGACAAGAAAAAAGGGCCATGTATGAGGACAAGTGTACTCGGAGATTTGCGTCGGAGGTACTACACGTGAGAGGGCCCGACCTCTCAAATCTCATTCTTCCTGCTTGGACAACATGTTGAGGGCTCATGCACGGCATGAGCACTACAATACAAGTAATGCTTCTGAATTTTACGAGCTTTCGGGTGCGTCGTCAGCCTACGTATGGTCCGGGTACACTTTTTCCAGCGCCCGGGTACACTTTTTCTCTGCACACATGTGGTCGTTCGGACATCCGAAAGTACCGGCAAACGCCCTGTTTCCAGGCGCATCTCTCTACAGGAGAGATTTTTCGATTATTTTTATTCCTTGACTTTTCATCTTCGAAAAACGGTGAAATTTTGTATCGTTTCCGCTGGGTCGTGTTTTTAGCCGATATCAAATATCTCAACGGATTTGAGCGTATCTCTGAACTCCCGAGATGGGCTTTTTTATTTGTTTTGAAAATACCATTTTTTGACGAAGATATCGACGAAAAACTGGATTTTGGAGGCCAAGTTGTATCGTTTCTAACTACAAAACTGACCGTACGATTTAAAAATAAACAGCGGCAATCGATTCCTCTGGTCAATCCCTAGATGGGTTATTTTCTATTTTTCCAAGAAAAAACGAAATTTCACGACATATCGCCATTGTTGTTGGCCCGTCATGAAAGAAAAAATCGCCAGCAGCCGCTGTGCACACACGGCCACAAACACCCACACGCGGACACACACAGGCCCATGCCACGGGCGAAGAAGAGGAAGCTCGGCCGTGGGTCGGATGGGCGGATAGTTTCGAAGGCCCCGGCACAGCAACATGATCCTCCGGCGTCTGCCGCCGATGTGCCTTCCGTTGGGGACGCGCCCGACGACAGCAACGCTTGTGGCGGCAGCGCTTCTTCTATGGATGAAGATGAGGAAGGGGCTGCGGCAAACGACGAAGAGTGGTGCGATAAGGAACCCAGCAGGAACCACAGCAGTGGTGGGGGTCAGTCGATACTGAGGTTCGCAGGGCGTGCTGTGGTATCCGCAGCTCGCTCGGCAACAAACAAGCGCGGCGAGAAAAACAAAACGCGCCGTGTTTTCTCTCTGACGAAGCCAGCAATCCCGCCGCCGAAAAGCAGCTTTGGGGCGCCAAGTCGTGGGCTTGGCCAACACCATGGGGATGTTTCTGGAGCGTGCGCGACGGCAGCAGATTATTGTTGTTTGTTGTTTTTCTGGCCCTTCCGTGGAGTTGACTGTATCTGGCCAGTATTTTTCTGACCCTTCACGCAGAGTTTTTTGTTTGTTTTTCTCCCATCGTTGGACTCCCTTCACGCAGAGTTTTTTGTTTGTTTTCTCCCGTCATTGGAGTGTTGCATGTGTATTTTTTCCGGAGAAGTTCGTACCTGTTCCCGTGTGGTGTAGACACAGCAAACATTGCAGCAGCTGCAGTGGAGATGTTTGTTTGCAGAAATTTAATGGCGTGTAGGTGGTCTCTGTAACATTTGTACAGCAGTGGGTAGTGGTGTTCAGGGGGTCCCGTGATGTCATGAGAGGGTACGGGGGGTACTTGAGGGGCACCGTGGATCATTTTCATTTTCTCCGAAAATGTTGCATTTTCACCAAATTCAAAAAACGCCTCGGATATCGACGTAACTCGATGAGGCCGTCACGACCAACGCTGTGTCACGTTCCAATTCTTTTTTTTTCCACCCAAAACTGAATTGGACAAATTGTTGTGCACGGACCACACATACATGCGTACCTCCTCGATGTACGAGGCTTCACAGCAGTTTGCCGTTTTTTTTCTGAAAAGTCCATGGGGTGTATTTCTTATCGGAACACTAGATTCTTGATTCGGCATGAACATTACGAACTTCGAGTTTGTCAGCATCGTTCGTTACGCATCGTCCCCCTTACCTTTTATTGCCAAACATAACTCGATTCCATTTTCCGTTTTCACGCAACAGGTCGTTCCTTCTCCCTTTTTATGGCTGCCTCAACCTCTCACATATTTCTCTCTCCCTCTTTCACTCTCAAAGCTCCTTCGGCCAGGATGAGGCCCTCTTCTACCATGACGCTTCTTGCCGCGGCCTCCGGAGCCTTCCTGGCGAGCGTGCCGGGTGTCGATGGCGTTAAGGCTATCTTCGATTTGCGAACCGGGGACGACTACGAGAGCGACAACAACTGCGGTAAGACGTGTGGTTCGGTAGGCTCTCGTCATTTTGTTTGTGCCGTAGGCCGGTGGGATTGAACATGACCTTGTGTGCCCTCAATTGGTGCCGTGCTTGGCAGCGTTGCTCTTGGGCATTCATAGAATTGCTGGAAAATGTGTCCCGGAATTCGTGTTCTCCAATCTTCGCTCGCACCGCGTAAAATACTCGGAAATTCTCGTCCTGCCGCTACACCAAATAATACCCCCTCCCCGTCACGTCTCGCATCGCTCTCGTAGGCCCGACTGCTCTCGCAATCCTCCACCAGTAACGTTTTATCACAACGGCAGAGCCACAGCCGATTGCGGCATGTTTTTATGCTCCTTGTTGGGTCCGGATATGGCGTAATGTGCAGCACACAGATGTATTTGCTCTCGATGTTTTCCATACGCCCTTGATCCCCCAAAACACCGCGTGTCATATCCTGTGATATCGTTCCTTTGTTCATCGATAGTGGACTCCGAGGCTAGGAAGGTGCGCTATCTGCAGATCGAGGGGTTCGACTACAACTCGTCGCCTTGGATGCAAATGACGTGGAGGTATGCACGCTTCAGTGATGATCCACGAAATGCGACCAACTCTCAAACGCCTTTCCACGACGCTGGTCGTGCCGAGGCCAAACGACTATCTTCCGCGCTCGCAACCCGGGCATAGATCGGCAGCTAGATGTTGATGACAGTGTTGCAAAATGTTGTCCGCTTCCATTAGGCGCGGAGCGCCATTAAAATGTGCCCGTCTCGCGTGACACCCTCCTCAACGCTGATAAAACAAACACCCCGATAGACTTGAGTTTTTTTTTTTCGAAGAACGAGCGTGTAAGGTTGTTGTTCGTTTTTTTTTCGAGCGCACCTCACCTAAGCCAAGCGAAACCTTGCGTTTCGCGGTTTTCATCCCCTCCACATCTCTTTTCGTCGCTGTATGCCTCCCCTTCTAAAACACAGGCAATTGACCGATGAGTGCGGCAACGCCGTCACGGACGGTTTTTCCGAAACCGTAACTTACGACGGCGATTCCATCGAAGACGGAGACCGGTAAGCACGTATGTCGTTCCCGTATGATTTGTAGGCATGACGTTTAACGTTTTACCCCTCGTGCACTGCCTGCCAACATGCACTCAACATGCGTAGAAAGTATGCATCCTTGCGGACACAATCTCCACTAATTGCTGTGCGACAACGGAAGAGTTTTCAGTAATTGCTTCGAGCATGAATCCGTTCTGATGTCCGGTGGCGCTTGCTTGCGCTTGCGCTGTACAGCAACAGAGTGCCGGCCTGCAGCTGTCGAAGCTTGTGCGTGCCCAACTCGCTTTGTACAGGCATTCCTCATCTTAAATCTCATATTTTCCTGCCATTCGACTTTGTTTTGTGGCGTAGGCTGCAGATGGACATGTACATCTGCGCCCCCTGGGGAAACTACGAGCTGGAACTCGTCTCCAAGAGCACCAACGGCGGTAACGCCATGGAGAAGATCGCGTGGGAGGTCGAGTACGGCCCTGACGAGGTGAGCACGGTGTGCAGGCTCACGTCTACTACGGCTGTCGCGATCGTGCGTGTCTGCGTTTCCCTATACCACTGTAGAACGTTCAGGATACCCCACGCCTCGTTCCTCGGCAACCCCGTCCTCCGCTCTCCCAAGACTTACACTTCTCACCATGTTCTCCCTTATGCATGGCAGTACCACATCTGGGACACCCTGAACACTCCCTTCTTCGACGACAGCCTGGACTACGCCCCTATCCCCTCCGGCAGCGGAGAGGAGGAAACATTCACCTTTCCTCTGGAGGGCTCCGAGGGGTACTACTCGGTCATGTACTCGGGACCGTTCCCTCCGCTGGAATGCAGCAACCTGCACCCCTCCGGCATCACGTACGAGGGGTGCTACAGCGCGGGGATATTCGGCACCGCCGACGGGCCCACAGGTATACTACTGTTTTCGTGCTTCGTGTTGTTGTTCGTAATTTGTGGTTGCAACTGCTGTTGTCGACGTCCATGCCGCCGAGAAAAAGTATCTCTTGTGTGTGCTGATTGGCCGAGATGTTTGTATTAGGGTGTTGTCGTGAGCTTCGTACTCCGGCACGAGATCATGAATCCCCCACCGTACCCTTTTAAACCAACGCTTTCATCACTAGCGGAACCGAGTCATTGCCTAACTTCTGCACGCGAACAGGTAGCGCCAACGATGCCGACCCGGCCGAGAACTACCGCATGTTCGACGGCATCGACGACGACGGGGTGAATGCTGACAAGGTCATGACGCTGGAGGTGAGGTTGTACGGATCCCAATGGAGCAAACGTCGAACCATTCTGTTGTATTTTTACGACACGTGTTTTTTGCCGGATGATGGGTTGCTGCACGTTGAAGGGAGGAGACTGCGCGGCTGGTGTTGCCTTCGAACTCATCCAGCTAGTTGGTTTCTACCCACGCCGAGAGGTTTGCCGACATGCGTGCACACGTCCAGCATTAGCCTCCCGTTCACATGCATCGGAAAATCAAATTTTCGTCGTCGAAGCGGTGACCGACCGTAGCGTGATGCCCCCTTCGCCTGAATAGTAACGGCTGCTGTCGTGTCGCAAGCGATCAAAACACGTCATGAATACATCCAGTAAATCGTCTGTCAATCTGGTGGTCTTGCCTTGTCACAGAAATGCGCGGCCACCTGCACAGCTCAAGGAACGCAGTACTTCGGTCTCGAGTCCGCGGTCAAGGTGAGAGGGCCCGAAACCAATGCTCGCATTGTTGGTCGTCATCCGTACCTTGATAGAACAGACCTTGAAGGGATACGTACGTACCAGGGCAGTTCTGGATTGCAGGCGGCTACGCATAGACGTACTTTGGAAACCTGTGCATGTCTGTCTTGCAATTCGAACGGTAGCCAACATGTTGCCCCCCCCTCCCCCGGTGATATTGTTGGATATGAACTGTCCACGAGAAAAACGAGTCGCTTCGCCCCGGCCTTGGCCAACGTCCACACAATTCGTAGAGGCGCTGTATGATCATCGTGTCTCCCCGCCTTCTCCCGCCCCATTGATCCGCCATGACCATCCATGCCTCCCCTCCCTTTCTCCAGTGCCTGTGCGGCGACGAGCTGGTGGGCAGCCCTACCGACGATGTCTATGGCGACGGGGGCTCCGTGTGCGGCATCGACATCACGTTCGGCGGCGACGTCCCCGAGTACAAGTACCTGTGTTCCGGCGACTCCCGCGTGCTGTGCGGCACCGACGACCACATCTCGGTGTACTCCCTTGACGGCAGCACAGGTGGCGGCGACGACGACTCCGGCGACCCTCCCGTCGGCTCCGAGCTTATCGGATGCGTTGCCGACAGCCAAGACGATCGGGTGAGGCAAAGAGTAAGGGAATGGATTTACGTTTTGAGGATTGGTGGTTGGGGGCTGTAGGAGAGACAAATCTCCTCTTGATGCTGGCTTGTAGCCAGTGAAGAGGGACTGGGCGTCGTGCCGATGGGAAAGATGATGGAGCGGCGAGTGGGAAAGAAAACAATGGTAAATTTAGTGTCACTCGCAACCACAAAAAAATGAAAGCGCAACCGAAAAAGAGAGTTGGTGAGGCACACGCTCAATAAGCAAGAGCCCAGCGTGTCATTATATGTTGGCAGAACCTCCTTCTTTACAGGAGGATCCCGGCTTGTCTCGTCTGTGAGGCCAGACGTTTGGAGGTGTTCCGTGTAGAGGTCGTAGCTGAGCACCCTTCTTCCCCCCCTACGGGATGGTGTTATTTTTTCATCTTGTGTTGGAGCTTATGCACATCCCGGAGTTAGATGCCGACACGTTCCGCAGGACGGCTATACCGAACTTCATGTTCGTCGAATCGCGACTGCGCTCCAAGTTAATCCCGCCGGGTCTCGCGCGTCACCGTTCTTCGACTCGCAGGTGATGTCTGAGGGACCGATGTCGGCCGCCACCATGTCCGCGGAGGTAAGTGATGCGGATCACGGGACGATGATTTCGTTGCCCATCCCCGCCCCGTTTGTGATTTGGAGGCATTTTCTGTAGACCTTGGGTGGCGTGCTTTGCGCTGGCCCTCAGGTAGAACAACGAGCTATTCACCATAGTCGTGTGTCGCTAGGATCCCGCACACAGGTCGGGTATGTAGGTCGCGAGCCTCGTGCATTTGAGTGGAATGTTCCGTGTTGTTGCACGTGCTGCAACCTCCGAGGTGAATGTGGTTGATCCGACGCTCCAGCTTATCCTTAGCAACGTGTCTCTCTCCCCTATCTACTACGCAGCGGGATGCTGCGTTCATTGAGTCGTGTCTCCCTGCTCGTCCAACCCCTCGCCCCATTTGTCTTTCCTTGACAGATCTGCCTCGGGATTTGCTCTGAAATGGACTCGTCGTACACCCACTTCGGCACCCAGTACGGGGAAGAGGTGGGTAGCGTCGGCTATTGTATTTGTTGCGGCCCTTTGTACCGCTCTTGTTGATATGATGTCGTTGCCTTTGTTGGTGGTGCTGATCCTGGTGACTTGTCTTCCGGCCTCGCTCGATTCGACATCCGAAGCGAACAGACGACCCTGGCACTTGACCACCATGACCTAAGTCCCATGTCGCCCGGGTAAGCGTGAATCAAGGGACTCGACACGACCCAGCTTTCGAAGCAGCGCCATACCTTTCCAGGTCAATTTTCTCGTTTCGCTCACCAAAGCCCTGCTCTTCTTCCCTCTTCGCATGTTGCCCTCCTCTTCCCCAAAATCACGTCTCGTCCAGTGCTGGTGCACAGGATCGCTCGGGACAACCGAGACCTCCACCGCCTGCACCTACCCCTGCGCTGGAAACGCTGGCGAAACCTGCGGCGGCTTCGACGCCCTCACTCTGTACGAAATCATCTCGGAAGCCCCTCCTACGCCGGCGCCATTGACTCCCCCCGGACCCACGCCCGCGCCGGCCAGTCCCGTGGTCCCCTCCGGCGACTACGACTTCGTCGACTGTGTTGCCGACAGCCAATCCCCTAGGGTGAGACAAAGAGGAGAGATCAATGGAGGTTGGAGGTTCTGCGGTTGGTGAGTTGTAGGACAGATAATTCTCACCTCACGCTTGTAGTAGAGAACACGGATGAGCTACAGAAGGGAGTGGGGGGTATCTTGCCAATGTTGTTGATGGGGAGCGCGCGCGACAGCGAGAGAGGAAGAGATAGGAACAGAGAAACAGGGAAAATTAGGGTACACTACACGCCAGCAGTATTGAGCCTTGATTCCTGTGGGAGAAAACAAACAGCCACTGCATGTAGAGTAGTTGATCGGGTAGAGTTCTTGGGCACCTGTTGTTATTGGTCAAGTTTTTCAGCGCTTCTATTTTGTGCTCGAAGTTCGTCACTTGCCGGCTTTCAGTTGGCAGCGCGTCCTGCAACACATCTACACTGCCGCCCTCGACAGGGCTGGTGTTTGTCGACATCGCACGCGCGTATTCATTCCTTCCGATTCTTACACGTCTTATTTTTTCAAATGGCAGGTGATGCGTGTGGGACCGCTTGCGGAGGTCATCATGTCTGCGGAGGTAGGTGTTGCCGATAGCGGAGACATCCTTTCTTTTGCTGAGTTTCATGAGGTGATTTAGGTTTTGTTTGACACTTCGTAGCTTTCCAAAGAAGCCTATCATCTCGTACGGCTTCGCTTGGGCAGGTGCTTTGCTCTTTCCTCGTTCCCGCGTAGATTTGTTGTGGCCCCCTGCTCCTCCTTGTCCCCCCCAAAACATGGTTTTCCTTCCCAGATCTGCTTCGGGATTTGCTCTGCCCAAGACAACTCGTACACCCACTTCGGCACCCAGTACGGGGAAGAGGTGCGTGGCGTCGGTTTGAGATTGTCTTTGGCATTGGTGGTACTGCTGGTGTTGTTGGCGTCGTCGCCTTGGGTGCTGCTCCTGGTGATTGTCTTCTAGCCTCTTTCTCGATTCGATTTCCTCAGAGGGAAGACGCCTCCGGCACTTTTTCGACCACCAGATCCCATGATGCCATGCTGCCAGCTCCACAACGTGCGGTTAGCCGTGTAGCACGCGGTGCTTGACACGAACCAGCCTCTGNTGTACGAGATCGTTGGCAACGTCGTCACCACTGTCGACCCTACTCCGACCCCCTTGGAGTACAGTTCTCTCGGTTGTTTCGCTGACCTGCAGGATGGCTCTCGTGCGATGGAGACCATGGTCGAGTTGTTCGAACTGTCTGCCGAGGTGCGTGCTGAGGTGTTCCGTTTGGTTGCATCGCGCGTGTCGTATTGTGCAATGCAAGTATGGATTGACATGTATCGATCTAGACTAATTCGACTAGCACAACGGATACAGTAACGCATGAGTATTTCGTCTTTCCTTGTAGAAATGTCTCCGTTGAGAGTTATAGCTTGTTTGATGCTCAAAGCTTACGTTCTAAATGACTGGTCGGAAACGGGCGACTTACAGTCAGGAGCCCGAAGTACAAGAAACAACGGAAGTACGTCGGCATCACATACTCAAATCTGCCGCCAGCAATATTCTTACCGTGCCGCATGTGTTTCGAGTGTCATGCCGCTTACGTGCCGTTCCCATCCACTGCGTTTCAGATATGCTACAACTATTGCATCGGACAGAACCCCGAGTACCAGTACTTCGGCTTGCAGTACGCGAAGGAGGTAAGCTGTTCCGTGTGATCGTTGTGGTACGCGCTATTGAACGTTTGTTGTTGTGATCTGTAGTTCGTGGAGATCCAGATGGCTTTTTTTGTGAGAGTAGTTCCCGCTGCACACCTCCCTGCCTTAGCTCCGGTTCGGACACCGAATGCGCTCCTTCCCTTCCCGACCCCATACTATTCAGTGCTGGTGCTCCACGTCCTTCTCGGAACAAGACGAGGGTGTGTGCGACATGGTCTGCGAGGGGTCTTCCGATGGCGAGTTCTGCGGCGGGTTCGACGCTATCGAAGCCTTCGCTATCAACTAGAGCGGAAAACATTCCGCTCTTTCCGGCGACGGCACGCGCCGTGGGTCAGTTTCCCGCGGTACCCTGTAGAATGTGGGCCTAGCATGCGCCCAATTAAGAGCGGCGTTAGTCCTCCGCAGATTCCAACTCGAAGCGTTAGACATTGGGACAAAATTTGACAAGGGTGTTTTGTGATCCCAGAAATTCGATAACAATCAATAGTGCAAGTTTGTGCAAACCCGGGATGGGGGAGGGGGCATTGAACCGATCATTTTGAGGGAGTGATGAACGTTGTTTGTGTTATTATTTCGATGAACTAGGGGGGGTCGCCCGCCGCTGGGGCGGGACGACCACCGGGATCACAATATTTTGATGAATGAGTCGTTTGCTTGTTTGCGTGACAGGCTGGTTGTTGGCAAGAATTGTTGTACCAAACCGCGCTCTGTGTAATTTGCTAGCCAATGCGCTTAGGTTGGCTTCTGCCTACTGTATGCTGCTTTTGGTGTTGCGTGCAGGCTGCTGCACTGCATGGTACTGGCTGTTGGCGTTTCGAAGTGTCGTCTGTCCGTGGAAGATGTCGTCGTGAACGTATCCTGTATTACTAATGTGCGGATGAATGCTCTATCTCTGGTGACAACAGTGAGATGCGCCTAAACAGCGTTCTCGCCGCTGTGACTGCTCAGTTTTGCGTGCACGGATGGCACCAGTCCCATGTGCTTATAGTGAAAAGTGTTCGTTGAGTACAACACGTTAAGTGGACGTCATGGAAACTTGAGGACAACGCGTTTCAGGAAGGGTTGCGTAAATCTCCCATCCCACCGTCCCCTAGTCGTCACTCGGGTGCGTTGTGAGTTGATCGCCGCCATGAGCGTGGATAGGTAGGGTGGGTAGTTTTACCGGGATCATTCGGTACCCAACCACCACCTTTTGTCGCAATGTTGTTAAGTTTTCGTTTCCTCCAGCAACTACTTCACCTACCTCTCTGCCCTAGAATTTCATCGTTAGTTTCATGACGTGTTAAGTCCCGTGTGGTTCGGACCTGTTTTTGTTGTGATGCTCGCGTAGTGTCGGGATTCGTTGCTTGTTGCATCTACAACATGTTGGTAGTTTATGTCCAATCAAGAGGAGTTGAAGGATAGGGAGGAGTAGTAGTTCTTGTGGTGTACGGCATGGTAGAGAAAAGAACGGAACAACCCCCCAAGTGAACGATTTCATTCCTCACGTGCTCAATCGTACCACCTTAATTCCTATTGCGTACCCGCAACATTTTCTCGATTTATGTCGACGGGCGAAGACGGGCGGAAAATACTGGGTGTCCTTCATGCACCGCGCGTGAGAGCCTCTCGGCGCGTGGCGTCGTCGTCGGCAGGACAAAGCGCCACCACACGGTTGGTTTCCGACCCCTTCACTCATCGATACAACTGCTCGCCTGCCTCGCAAGGCACATTGATTGGTTGTCTGGTGTTGACGCTGTCAGTTCCGCTTTTGGCAACGTCGATTGCCCCTTATTAGTGGGCCTCTCTCTGCTGATGCAAGGTGCTTGTTCACAAGGGTTCCGAGACCATATTCGCCGCTTGAACTGCTTGGGCACTGACTTATCTGTAGGAATGCGCTTCATTCACCGTCCGTGAATTCCACATGCGGATGGTTTGTTGATCCCACAGAAGTAGGCAACATAGACGGAAACTACCGCAACTCTCTCACGCAACGACCTTGACAGGGCCGCATGGGTCTTCTTTCCGTCGATTACATGCGGATGCCTCTTACCAATACTGGTAGGCTTAGGCAGCGTTCCCCTCTGTAGCGTCGAACCCGCGCCGTCGGAAGCCACCGTTCCTACGGTAAAAGTCGCATTCACGACGGCTGTGTTCGAACTGCGCAATAATCCACTGCAATGATCTTCAACCACAAATTCCGGACACCCTAAATACCGTTCGGTGCTTCGTCGACTAATCAACCAACCGCAAAACCGGCCGTTCACGCCGGCCCGTCGTCGAAGGTGACGGTTTCGACCAATCGATCAGAATGCTGAACAACTATGTAGGTTGTTTTCAAACCAGCGGTCGGGGTCGTCGACCGCCTCGGGCCAACTGACATACTTGTCGATGGTGGTTCGCACATACTTCCAAGTACATACGTAGATTGGGGGTTTCCTCGCATTCTTTACCAGGTAGACGTGTGGCAGAATATTTGTCTTGTTTACGAAGTATTTATTGAGTGCTCCGGTCGTCGGAAGCAACAAGACTACTCATACGTAGGTGCAGGTTAACCTCTCAGATAACTTCGGTCGCTGCTGAATGTGCTCCCCGGTTGTATCATCTCAGTCCTCTTTCGCGACCGCTGCACCTTCACCTCTCTCTTTAGACTGCTGCTGCTTCGTCGTGAACTCTAGCCCGCCTGGCCTGAGTACAGCTGTGAGACAGAGCAGAGCCGAACGTAGGACCTTGGACACCGTCGAGTATACCTGTCGAGTACCTGACGTCAGCTCCCCCCCGAGGTCTGCAGATAGAAACGATTGGCTATAATTGCCACGCGTGTCGTACAATTGAGTTGATGGCAGTCGGAACTGGTGCTACAATTGATATACCTCTCATGAGTCGCAATCGTTCAGTTCTTAATTATTCACTCGTTGTTTTTGTTGCGGCTCGACCCCAGCCGCGGTGGCACCAGTAGGTAGCAAACATGTACACGATTCCGACCGGCAAGATGTAGGATCGAGTTCACTTCCTTCGAGTCACCTTCATCTGGTTGTGACTACCGAATCTCGCCAATACATACGGATGGTTCGTCTTTGCACATCCTATCTATCTTTCTGACGGACACTCGCCCTGAGGCGCCATGTCCTTCTAGGCAGTCGCGACCGAAGTCGACACCACTAGCAGTGGCGACCGCAATGCCGTTAGAATCGAGTTTCTTGTCACGGAGGGATGAGTGAGCAAAAGAAGCACCATGCCCAGCACATTTTCGGCTCCGGTGGCCATCAAGCCTTGCTAGAGCGACCTGTTGACGGCGCCTCGTTAGACGTCCTTCTTTCCAGGTCTAGAACTGGGTAAAGCTCAGTACAACAGCTAACCTATGCGCACGCAGGTCCTTTCGACTGAATTTGGGGTGTATCTGGCCTCGCGTCCACGTCCCTGACGCTCGTTGTCCTGCCTGAGGGTGCGTCCTTACCTTGGCAGGCACGGTAGGCACGGCCCTTCACCAAGTACGCTGCATTTCGCGTAGCAACAACGCCCCGCCTCCGGAGGGAAGCCCTCGATTGCTCTCCCCTGGCGAGCGAGCTCCGCCTTCTGCTGTTGGTGTTGTGTGCGAATCTACGTAATCCTGTGACAAACAAGGTCTTCCGACTGGTTCGAGCGCCGCGTCGACCGAATGCTTTGCGTCACTTCATCTGTGCCGCCCCTTATACCAAGTAGTAACAATCCGAACTGACACTGTGGCACCTAGGCCGTGTCTCGCTGTTTGCCTCAAGGACGACAAGACCGTGGGAAGGTCGGCTCCTACATATTAACACCCTGCGAGACACCGTGAAACTCGTAGCAGCGTATCGGCAGGACTCTTCGCTGCGGCCACTGCCAAGCAAGTTGGAAGCAAGATGAGGAGAGAACAGTGAATATGTCCTGGCTCGATGACCTGCTCTGGCATGCACCGCGTGGCCGGGTTTACGTATTGCAGTACCCCGGCAACTGGTGCCGGCGGAGTTAGCACTGATCCACGGCACACACGGCCACCCCGGGACTGCGCGCACGACGATGCTGATCGAGAGGAGGTACCACTGCCCCACCCACACGTCCGCGCCTACATCCTGTCCTGCAAGTGCCACCGGCGGAAACGGGTGTGGAGCCAGCGGCCTGCCTAATGCCGGCCCGACTCTTTCAGGCATGGGAAGTCCTCGAGACGAACATCCAGGACATGAAGGTGTCATCCAGTAATCAGTACGTACTCGTCGTCGTTGCCAGAGCGTCCAAGTTCCTGACTGCCTCCCCCCTGTCGTCGAAGGAAACAGTCGGTGTCAGCCGCAAACGGCTGGGACTCCTCATACTCGGGCTGCCGCTTTCGATCCAGTGCGACCTCGGAGGCGAGATCACGGCCGACGTGATGAAGCACCTTTGTCGCTGGCTTCGCGTATCGCTGACCTACAGCCGAACGAACAACCCGCGGGGACAGGGAGCGGTCGAGAGGCTGGGAGGCCGGCTCGAGGAGACCCTGACCCTGCTGTGCACTTTATGGCTCCAGCGTTGGGACGACTTCGTCCTTGTCGCCACCTGGATCCATCGGGTTGGACACTCCCTGGGCGGGGTCACCATACCGAGTACTCCTCGGTCGGGAGCCGCGTAGACACATCGACGCCATGACCCAAGCCCTGGACAACGACTCCTTTGGCCAAGGACGTGAGAGGACGCTTTCGGGCCAACAACGCATGACGCAAAAAATCCTCAAACAACGCCATGAATCCCAACACCGGCAACGACAGGGCCACAACGCCCGCATGGGCCGGGTGCCAAGGCCGTAGTCGGAACGCTCGTCTTAGTCACGGGGGCGAGCAAAACTCTCCACAGCGACAACAGCCACCCGAAGCTGGCGCACTATTACTGTGGCACATAGTATTCAGGGGCAAATCGTGAAAACACGTCTTGAGCTGTAACTTCGGCTGTATGACCCGCAGAAACGTAAACGATAGCGCATATTGACG
>CACKRE030001403.1:5585-23023 GCA_902602495.3 Ectocarpus sp. CCAP 1310/34 | reverse complement strand
CCCAAACCACCACACACGAATTCCAAGAAAATTCTTCATCCTACCGTCTGCCGTCAGACATCCATTTTACCCTGTGCCGCACTGTCGTGTTTTGGAAACGACAACCGGCACCACCCCCAAAACATCCCGGCCCAATACCTGATCACTACAATTGTACGAATGTTACTGAACGAAAGTATTATTGTTCGTACTCACCCCTGAGAAAGGCGGCAACGAACCCCTGTGACCCCCCTCAGTCGGACATTAGACGNCAAAACATCCCGGCCCAATACCTGATCACTACAATTGTACGAATGTTACTGAACGAAAGTATTATTGTTCGTACTCACCCCTGAGAAAGGCGGCAACGAACCCCTGTGACCCCCCTCAGTCGGACATTAGACGGTTGAAATCGGCGCTACCCGACGGTGCACACCGACCCCCAAAAGGACTCCCAACAACTAAATCCATTGCTTCACGTTGTTTGGTGACTCACACCCCAGCTTTATGAAATCCACCCGAGACACATACAGTCGAGGGACCCTTTTAGTGCCGGTACGTGCACAGAGCGTTCACCGGCACTAAATCGGGCACCCGGCACTATTGCGAATAGTGCCAAAACGGCACTATTGAGGGCTGGCCAATCCCTCATTAGTGCCGGTACCGGCACTAATGAGGTTGTGTTCGATTTATGGTGTAGCGCCCACGCTTACGGGGCCAACAAAGAACGAAATGGATCGACACTATTACTGTACTGTTGAGTGAAGTTCCAGCATGGGCGTGGGCAGAGTTGAGTTTTCTTTTTGTTGTCTTGGGGCGCTCTTTGGTTCTTCATTTTCTTCTGCACCTCACTTATTTGCTTATTTGTGTACTGTCGTCGGGACAAATTCTCTCCTGTTTGCCTGGCGCACCCGCTTCGATGTTGCAAAAAAAAAAAAACAAGCACGACAGGCAGCGCACCGCAAAAAATCAAACAACCGTTACCACAGCTGTAACCCCTGTCCTCACTACTGTACGTCGGGACAAATTATCTCCTTGTCTGGCGCACCCGCTTCGATGTTGCAAGAAAAAAAAAACAAGCACGACAGGCAGCGCACCGCAAAAAATCAAACAACCGTTACCACAGCTGTAACCCCTGTCCTCACTACTGTACGTCGGGACAAATTATCTCCTTGTCTGGCGCACCCGCTTCGATGTTGCAAGAAAAAAAAAACAAGCACGACAGGCAGCGCACCGCAAAAAATCAAACAACCGTTACCACAGCTGTAACCCCTGTCCTCACTACTGTACGTCGGGACAAATTATCTCCTTGTCTGGCGCACCCGCTTCGATGTTGCAAGAAAAAAAAAATGACATGCACGACGGGCAGCGCACCGCAAAAATCAAACAACCGTTTTTTTAGTGCCACAGCTGTTCCCCGCCCTTACTCCGTAGCAACAAACTCCCTCATGTCTGCCTGGCGCACCCGCCTCTTGGAATGCGCTGCAATCATCGCCATCTTCGCTTTCGCTAGGTAGAGCGCCGCGTCTCCATTGCCGCTCTCCTCTGCTGCCGCTTCCAGGACGCCGAAGTGAGACGACAGTTCACCATAAGCCGGTGGGACACGGCGCGCGAGCCCCGTGTTGTCATCGCCGCTGTCCTCCTCCTCGTCCTCCTCCTCGCGGCCGGTAGACACTCGAGTCCCAGCCAGCTGTGCCGTCATGTCTTCCACCGTATCCTCTCTGAGAGCCTCAACCACTTCATCGTCGTCCTCGATGGTAGCCCACCCTTGAATCGCGTTCACCGCTTCCTCCAGGAGCGGCTTTCCGGGTTCGATGCGGAGTTCGGCGATGAGTTCGGCGATGTCCTCGTCCTCGATTTGGGTACCCTGCTTGTGCGCCTCGTGCACGCTCGTGCTCAACGTGTTGAGAGTCTCCGTGAGAGCCTTCAAGGTAGGCTCGGCGACGTGGAACTGGGACTTTCCGTATTGCTTGGTGAGCTCAGCGGCCATCTCGTCCGGAAGAGTCTCGGCTTTGACAAAGCACCTGATCCCAGGTAGCGCAGAAAATGTCATGCATACGTTTGTGGGTGGACAACAAGCGGATGTTAGATGAACCCAGGGACGATCAAAGACTCATAGGCGGGGGAGGACTCAAGTTTTTGCGAAAAGCAAAGAAGATATGTATTCGGATGTTGGAAAACTCAGTCGAAAACAATATAATCTATCCGTACAACCTTACCCACGTTACCTTTGTACCACCAAAGCTATGTGCACCAAGGCGCGGGTTGAACAGTTTACATTATAAACAGCGATTGCACATGCTCAAACCTCACCTGGCGATGTCCTGGGCGGTGACGCTGGCCCATGCTTTCTGGAGAAGTTCAGCGGCATCCCGCACGTGAGGTTGGTGCCCTTGCGCCAGCCCCATTGTCCCGGCCTTCATTTTGCGAGCTTTGGCCTCGGCACGAAGGGTGTCAGCCACCAACATGGTCGATGTCTTCACATCGAGCAGCTCCTTCCTGTAGTTGCACTTTGTCTCGGCGATGATCCCCAGATCCATAGGCTGGTGTACGGAGGTGCAGTTTGGAGGGTAGAACTTGATGGTAACTTGCCCCCGATCATCCACTAGATCACCGTGAGAAGCACAGCCGTCCATCAGAAGCAGCACAGGTTCGTGAGTGAAGCGCCGAACGAACGGGAGGAAGACCTCACACCACCACTTGCGGAAAGTCGCGGTGTCGGACCAGGCGTTGGCCTGCGAGAAGTACTTGAGAGGTGAAGGCGTGTCGTTGAAGCAGCGGGGACCCTTTGCCTTCCCGATGATGGACATGTCAACCTTTGCAGTGCCGTCGGCATTGGCGCACATGATGGCAGACAGTCGATCCTTGAAGAACATGCCCTTGGAGCCCCGCGCCGTCTTCCGATCCTCCAAGTTGGAGAGGTACGTGCGCCTGGGCATGAGCTTCCACTGGAGGCCTGTCTCGTCGACGTTAAAGATGAGCCTAGCCGGGTACTTTGCGCAAAGGGCCTTGAGTTCCTCCATGGCTTCCTTGATGGCCTCCTTGTTGACGCTACCAGCCTCGCCATGAAGTCTCACGCTGTCGATGCTGTTGCGCTTCACGAAGTTCCTGGCCCACCTTTCGCCGGCCTTGAAATCCTCGACCCTCGCCTTCACTTCCTTAGAAGCTGCTGGATCAGCCAGCAGGGTTGCCCTGGCGGCACGGCCGAAGCTTCGAAGGACGTCGCGCGTGACGGGCATCTTGGTCTTCCGGGCTTTCTCTAGTAGGTCAAGAGCTATGGCGTCCACCTATTGACCGTCAAACGAGGAGTAAACAATAAAGAGGGTACAAAAGATAGCACGATTAGTTTCGAACATTAAGCCTCGTTGCACAGTGCATCGTAGTGGGAAGGAAACATTTCCGGGCATTTGAAAAACCACAGAAGCTCGCCGCTGCATCCGCATGTGTATTTATGTATTGTAACTCGTTTGAAAGAATAGGTGTGCGTGCGATGTAATGTACCAGTACAGTACAAACAAGTACACATTTTTGGTTCGCAGTTTATATGCTGGCGCAGCAGCGCACGAACGATAAAACAACAAAGAAAGTTGAAAAAAAAGGTAACACAAAAAAAGACACAAACGAACGACGAGAGGGAATAAGCTCAACAAGTACTGTAACAGTCGAGAAATAGAAGAAACATGGGGAAAGGGAACAGAGAACAGGGAACAACTTGACAAGAGAAGAAGAAAAAAGAACAAGAACATCAGATAGACGAACAAGGCTACAGAAAAAGGTCCTTGCAAAAACGAAAACTCTTTGCAAACAAGGCCCGGCAAAAAAAAAAAGGCAAAGAAGGCGCGGGAACTACGCGTATTTTTTTAAAACAACAGCAGAGTAGCGCACCTCCGGATTATTGCCTGTGCGCACGTTTTTCTTGCTTCCTCCGCGTCCTGCAGCAGCCTCGGTCTCGTACTTCTTCCTGTTCTTCTTCACATCCCGGACCAACCGTTCCGAGCACTTGAAGCGATCTGCTAGCTGCTCATGAGTCACCTTCTGATCCATCAGCTTCAGCATCTCACACTTGGCGCTGAAATCTGGCCGCGCACGAGGCTGAGACTTGTTACTCCCCCCATTCGTGGCCTTCGGACGTTTAGATTGTGCCTTCCCAGTGCTGTCTGCTGCTGACACTTTGCGCTTGCCGGCTTTGGCGACGCACGCGCTGCAGATGCGGTGATTCTCGTTGCCTACATCAACCACACTGCCGCAAATGCCGTGCAGTCGCCCGCCACATCCTCCCTGGCAGCCGTGACCATGAGGGTCTTGCGGCGTGGTGTCCTGTAGTTGGCACAGTTCACCTTCCGCACAGGGCATGGTACGCCCCTGTGTAGAGCTGTTCGGGTCTGCAGCAGCACGTGTACCCTATTTCTGTGTGTGGAGTCTATGTTTTCTGCCCTGGGTTGTGCGTGTGTGTGTTTCGCGCGTGCGGAGTACCGGCACTATTGGGGGTGACAGCAGTGCCGAACCGGCACTATATCGGGCATGCTTTAATTAGTGCCGGTCTGGCACTATTGAGAGCTCCGCCTGTGTGCAGAGATTTTACCGGCACTATACCGGGCATCTGGCACTATTCAACCGGCACTAAAAGGGTCCCTCGACTGTACATCAACGATCCTTTGACCAATTTTCTCCCCACGCGTGTCTGATATACGCGCACTCTCCCAACGCAAGGCTGAAGCTGAAGCTGAATTTGTCACATGTACACAGCACATCAACAAGGACAACCATAGACACAGCCCTTGACAAGGACAACAGCACTTTGACATAGACAGAGCACACTTTTAGCTTCAACTTCCTTGCGGAATATTTAGCACGGGATAGCAGACCTTTGGCGGTCTTGGGGGAAAAGAAAAGCCAACGAACCTTACTGTATTGCCTACCCTGGAACTCCAAAGTTCACCGAAGAATAAGCACCATGACCACCATGAGAGCGATATCATCGCGTTGAAAAAGAGCTTCAAAAGCTTCCTGCCCGAAATCGATGGAACGACAACGAAACATTGACCCCCTATCCTAGAAGCAAAGCACACGACCTTCCCTTCGAGGACTCAAACACTCCCATCCGGAATGACCAAGGCACCAACAAACCAACCAAGAATTTGAACCGAAATTCCTCGAGGCGGGGCAGCCCACCAACTTTTCAGCAAAAGATCCCAAGTTTCTACCGAACACAGGCTATTGTTGAATGGCCTGTGTCTGTCCCCCCCATCCTCTCGAAAAAGGACAGCACGTCGCTACCAAGACTCCAGAGCCAAATAGCAACAACCGACACACCACACCGGAAAAAAAAAAAAACATCGGCATCAGAAGGCAACGCCCAAGTGCAAAAAATTCGGCACACACACACAACATCCACATGCAAAAGAAATCGAGGGCTCCGGCGAGGTCGTTTGAAGTTACAGAAAGCGCCGACGGGGTCGTTTGAAGGTGCTCGAAGCGCCGACAAGGTCGTTTGCAGTCGTACGAAGCGCCGTCTGGTCCTCCCTTCCACCTTGGAAAACCCTCGAGGTGCCGTCTCGCTCTCGCCACCACCACTCAAGGCGCCGACGTGCTCGCCTCTTCCGCCGCGAAAATTCTCCACTGCAGCGCTCCCCGTCCACCACAAAACCTCCTCCACAGCGCTTTCCGTTCACCACGACGAAACCACCACCATAGCGCACCCCTCAGGTCCCGTTCCGCCAGACGCGCCCGGACCGCATGTGCACAAGAAACCACCATGAGCCAGGCGGACCATCCACCGCCGTTCAATATTTCGCCGGCGACGGCGACACGTTGAAACGCCGCTCGAGGTTGACGAAATGGACGTTGCACGGCAAGTCCTCCTCCCGCGCCCTCGAAACCCGAGGCACCACCCCCAGCTGCCAGCCCTCCTCCTTCGATCGCACGAAAACACGCGCTCCTTTCATCTCCGCTGACAGCAAGTCCGGACTACGCTCCCATTTAGCCAGTAACGCATAACCTGGTGGCATCTGAAGGGAATTACGGGAGCGAGGTTGCGCACGGAGCGCGGCAAGCTTGTTATAGTCACAGTGTACTAATTGTCGGCACCTACTTGACGTACGGCACTGCCCACCCAATACTTGCGCACAAAATCACCATACTGCTGGATGTTTGCTGCGGATTCCCAAGTGGGCTGGCGATGCTCGCGCCAACGTGTTTTGTATTGTACCACGATGGAACCCCTTGGAGCTCTACTGATACGGTGGCCGGTGATAGCAATCGGCTGTGCCCGCTGCACGTCAAGCTCTTTTCCCACTTCGTCCGCGGAGATAGAAAACGGGGTTAGGTCTGTGAATACATGCAGCACGCAAGACCAAATCCGCCCGAAAAAAAAATCAAATGCCAACACTCGGCGAGAAATTCAGACAGATCGCGTCCTGCTACTGCTCGACCAGACCTTGGAGGATGTTTACTCCAAGCAGGCAGAGAGGGCGAACCCTCAATATACACGGCAGAACTCGCGCTTTGACGGATTTTTCTTTTGTGTTTGTTGGATCAGTCATCGTTGTTATTTTTCGCCGCCCCCGTCGGCGAGAGTAGGCGTATACTCGTCCGAGAGCGGGGACAGCCGATAGAGATGCAAGCGGCTAGCTTTCAAAGCTATCGCCGGCGTGACGCCGCTTGCGTCACTATCTTAAAGATCGGCCAACGGGGAAGCCGGCGGCGGGGAACAACTCGTTCTACTACGCCGTGATTTTCTATACTACTTTCGGTTCGGTTTTCGGTTTCGGATCGGGTTTCGAGTCGGTTTTTACAGGATTCTTCGTAAAAGGGCAAGCTTGGATTCCACGGATCAAGCGGACAGCCCCCTCTTCTCTATCGCCTACGACTCCAGGACACAAGACCTGTTCGGCTAAATTAATTACACACAACCTCGGAAGGCGCGCTCGGTCTTTCGGACTCGGAGTCGGTTCGGGTTGCGGAGTCGGCTCGGGTTGCGGAACTACACAACCTGGTAGCGTCGCACGTGTTGTACTACTATCCGACAAAGTAGGTGGGGAACTACAGTGGACGGCTCCCCGCCCCTCTCAGCACTTGAAAGGTCGGAATCACCGTATGTGTCGGACGGCGGCAGCGACGGTTTCAGCCCGTCTCCACCACCGTAAGGTTCCGACGGTTCCGTCACCAACATGCGGAAACCCTCGCTGTTGACTTCCTATTTTCCAGAGTAAGAAGGGTGTCTCACCTACCATCTCGGTATCGGATCGCGGAACGGCCCGAACGCCGGCGGATACACGTCCTCGTATGGAGAGAGCGGTATCTTTCTCCTCGCGTGCACGGCGCACGGCAGCAGCACGGGCTGCGGCGACGGCACCGAGCTGTGCACCAGCGGGGTGACGACGTGGAGACGACGCACGTGGCGAAGAGTCGTACGGCAACCGGCAAGATGGGTGCACCCCTCGTGACGACCTGGACGGGCCAATCGCAGGAGATTTGGTAGGCGAGGGAGAAGAGAGACGGGCAATGGGCGTGCCCAAGGAAAAGAGTCTACCAGAACGAGAGACTGACACGCGACAAGTCGCGCAGCCGGAAACAAACGCATTGCGAGTACACATGGCCATGACGCAGACGCACAAGTCTACAGCGGTACTTCAAACCAAAAGCCAACAACAAACAACAACGCAACGGATCGTGCACCCAGGGAAGAAACAAGCGCCTAGGACGCCAATGTTATACTTGGCATTCGGGTGCTGCTGATGACCCAATTACCCAATCAAACAAATGCAGAGTAGTGCGGCTCTGCACTACCAGGGTTCTGCGCTCGGTTCGAGGTTCTTGTCTCTTATGGATGCTTGATTGACTTTACGGATGTCGTCGAGGAAGGGAATGGACAGATAGCTGTTGAGGAAACTTGTTGTTGATTCGTCTCTCGGCGGCTGCTGGACTCGACACAGCTGCATACCAACACTGCTGTTGCTGTTCAACCTATCCACGCACACACATGCGGAACTCAACCTCTGTCTAGATCTCTGCAGTCGAACTGGTACTCCACACATGCCCACTTGACCTTTGCCCTTGCCGGTTAGCTCTCTCTTCTCTGAACTCATGGGGTTGACACAGAGCCAACTTCCTGTAAACACACACGTGTTCTCGGATAATGAAAAATTGCGCCGCATCTTAACGCCAACAAACGGGGACAAGGTCCAGACAGCCCCTGAAACGAGCCTACTTCGCACCACAGTTCCTCCGCGGGCAACCCATCCCAGAGCATCACTACGCACTGCTGGGGGGCGAGATCGACATCCCTACTCGGACGATCTAGTTACGCAGTTTTCTACCCGTTGTGCAACATTGTTCAGATCTTCAATTCACACGGACTTTCTCATGCACCGAGAGATATCTTCTCAGCCCCTTCCGCCTTGTGTGAGTTTGTTCAGTGCGGCGTCAAACCCAAACAATCACAACGCGTTTTTTTACAAAAACATCGGCTCTGTGCGATACGATCGCATACCGTAGGTGAAACATCGCAAGATACCACACCCCCTGGACCGTTTGTCAAAGCTCGACTTCTCCACGACGAAGAGGATGTGTAAATTAAACGATACGTCCTCGGAAAACTCAAGGCGAGATGGTTCCGTCGACGCCATTGTCGGCACCGCCGCTCTTCTCTGCTGTGGAGTAATCGAGCTTTGAAAACAATCCAGACGGTGTGATATCTTACGTCATCTGCGGCATGCGGCTGCCGCTGCCCCGCTTTGTAAGTGCATTCAAGACAAAAAGGGTGAACTTAGGAACGTACGTCCCATGCGCATCGCCCTGGTCGGTAAGCCACGAACTAAACTACTACTATTGAACCCTGGTAACATACCACTACATGTACTGGCTCCCAAAGATCTTCAACGGCCGCCGAGATTCATCTACCTAGCCTCTCATCCCATGTGCTCCAGGGGGATGAAGCACCCTCTGCGTCCTTTTTACCGAGACGGGCCCTTCGGCAACAGACTCCTTGATGTTGTTCGCCCATGCACATTCACGAAGCAGTCGGGTTCGTGCAAGCAGCCACCGGTCTCCTTGCGGTTGGCGCAGATCCAGAAGGCACACGCTAGATGCGAATGATGTGGGTAACGATTATTGGCGAGACACTTCCGGTACGTCTCCCCCTTCGTAGGTACCCCCGGTGTCGCCAGCTGTCGTTGCTGCAAAGCATGATGCGCCGCGAGTGCCTCGTCAACAACCGTTACCCTCATCACTGGCATCTCACGTGCGCTTTCTGAATCTGCGCCAAGTGCAAGAAGTCTGGCCACCGTAGGGCTGCTTGCACATGTCATCCCATTTATTAACAGTCGCTAGCACCATGTGTGCGGCGGCCATGCCAATGTCAAAGACTTTTTCGAGACCGCCGAGCCACATGCATCGAACCGAGCAACCCTCAGGAGTGCTGCGACCGGTGTGCGGGGGCGAAGGGGGCATCACAACACACCGTTCCTCCCAAGGTGGTCAACCCTTCCCAAGGTCCCCCTACGCCTTTCTCTCCAGCGTGTCTCCTGGCGCATTGTTGACCATTTGCGTTGGTTAGACCCATGTGGCAAGAGGAGGCGCACCGTGGTATGTACATGCACGGAGGGGCCGCTCCAGAAATCCACCAACGGTGTCATGCAGATGCTGGATGAACACACCACCTACGGGTGGGTCGCATTCTTTCGGGGCAACATCAGTGCTGCCGTCGTGGGAGAGTTCCGTGCGCGGTATTGCCTCCATTTAGCTACCCACCGCCGTTCACGGTGAGCTGCGGTGTGTTCAGACGGACAATGGCACTGCAGTGGGTTGACGACGACTATCGGGGGGGATGGTGGTGGATTCCAACACTACGCGGGAGCTAGCTGACGGCGGCATCCACGGAACCACGTAACGATCGTGTGGAGCGGAGGATCGCGCTGGTTTCGGAGGGAGTCAAGGTGGCGGTTCTGACGGCGACGGTTCTTGAGTTTTCGAAACTCTTCCCCGACGTTGTCCTTCGCCTGTCGTCTGGCCCCAGGCCCTCACACGGATGAACGACCGCCTCAATGCACCAGCGGAAGTGAACAACTAGCTCACCTCCGTCGCTATGTTAAGGTTGTCTTTCATCCATATGGAGGCCTTGAGACAAACCGCCTGGAAGAACGAACGAGTGGGGAAGGCAATGCCCCCGGGAAATTCAGAAACACAAGCTTGTCTCCCGCCGAGATACCAGAGCGATCCTCCGCTCCACACAACCGTTTTTATCAGGGTTCTGCACGGAGCGGTTTTTTTCCACGGAGCGGAGCGGTTTACACCGCTCCGCTCCGCTCCGTGGGATTTTCCCTCCAGAAAAAACCGCTCCGCTCCGCTCCGTGACATGAACAAAAAAACCGCTCCGCTCCGTGACAATTTTGCCCTCGGATAAACCGCTCCGCTCCGCTCCGTGGGGCTTCCCAAAAAACCGCACAAGCGGTTTTTTCACGGAGCGGTTTGAGCTACTCCGTCACACAAGCACGGATAAAACCGCAATGCAGTCACGGTTTTTCCCACGGAGTGACGGTTTTTCTCCCACGGAGTCGCGGTATTTTTCTGTTTTTCTGTTCTACTTTTACAGCAGCCACACAAATAACCGTGCCCACGCACACAGCAGCAGTCCGTGCCACACACACATACACTCCGCGCAACGCACTCCGTGCACATCAGTCCGTGTGCACGTCTGCCTGATGGAGTCGACACCCGACCCTGGCGACCGCCCTTCTGGCGACCGCTCTTCTGGTGCTGCTGGTGCTGGTGCTGGTGCTGGTGCTGGTGCTGGTGCTGGTGCTGCTGGTGCTGGTGGTTCTGCTGCCGCTGGTGCTGCAGCAGCAGCGGCGCAACCTGCAGCCCTGCTGAACACGGTGCGCAGCGTCAAACGCACCGTCATCAACGTAGCAGAGACCGTGGCAAACGGGACTTTGTCGGGAGTTTGGACGTATTTCCAGAAGCTTGACCGGCCGGTGAGCGGCGGGAAGAACACGCGATGCATCGTTCCCGATGAAAATGGGAAGCGAGCAAGGGTGGCCACGACCGCGTACGAGAGGCGTCAGGCGCGGAAGGTCCAGGAGGCAGCAGCTGCGCGGACGAGCGCGCGTAGAGACCAGCCGTCTGTAACGGACCGCGTGCAGAAGGAGGTGGATGAATACACCAAGCTGCCTGCCGCCGTCCCCGCGAAGGACTACGACGTCCTCGGTTTCTGGAGGGATGCCGGCAGCCCGCGTCTTGACCCCCACGGCAACGTTGTTTCTGCCGCACAATTCCCCATCTTGTCCATGCTTGCTCGCGTGTACCTTTGCATTGACAGCACTAGTTGCCAATCAGAGAGGGAGTTTTCGGGGCTAGGATTCGTGTACAACAATCTTCGGCAAGCGATGGTGCCCGACCGGGTCGAGATGGTGATGTTCCTTAGGTCTAACCCCCATCTTATTCCCGAGATCAATAAGTTGGACAACGGGTTGGGGAAGCTGCTTGCAGCGCAGGCTGTTGGGAAGGCTAAAGCTGCATCTGTCCAAGCCGCGAATGCGGGAGAGCAAGTGGTTGTCGATGTCGACTCTGAGTGAACTAGAGGCGTGTTGTATTTGGATGGATACACGAGACGCCTGGCAAGTTTCAACAAGAGGCAAGTGAGATTTCATGTGCTGTTGTACGTGTTGCAGGAACGTATGAACGAGTCGAGGAGGTATCGATGTGAATGGTTCCTCTCTAAATAATAAATTAAGTGAATGATTGACAGCTTTTTTTGTCTTTTTGGGCTGTCCTAGTCGCGAGGACGCATACAGTGTCACCCGCGGCCTCCAACCACAGCACACAGTACGGAACAATCGGTCTTCGGTGCACGAAACCCAACGGTTTTCACGAAATTGCAGGTGCTCCGTCGATTGTGTACGGATATCCGTGCGGTTTCGACGTTTTTTTCCGACGGAAAACCGTGCTCAAAGCCACGGTTTCGCGCGGTTTTTGCTACGGAGTAAAGGAACCGCTCCGTACAAAAAACCGCACTACGGATAAACCGCTCCGCTCCGCTCCGTGGCATGAAAATAAAAACCGCTCCGCTCCGTGAGGCTTTTGCCTTCGGATAAACCGCTCCGCACCGCTCCGTGATAGTTTCAAATGAAAAAAACCGCTCCGCTCCGCTCCGTGGAACTTCAAAGAAAAAAAAAAACGCTCCGCGGAGCGGTTCTACTCCGTGTACAACCCTGGTTTTTATTGGGCCCATCCACCGCCGTGAGCTAGCTCCCGCGTCACGCTTGCACCCTGCCACCTCGAGAGAGTCCTCAATAACCCGCTCGGTGTCGTCGTTCTTCAGAACACAACCCAGCTCATTGTGTAACGACAATGAGCGGCTTACCTACGACGCACGGAACGCTACGACGGCGGTAGCACTGATATTGCTCCGAAAGGAACACGACCCGCTCGTATGTGGTCCTGTCATCGAGGATCTGCATGTATCTCTCTCATGTCCATGGTACCCCTAAAAATTACCGTAACCCCCCAACATCGTACAGATATGGACCTCTAGATGCCCCAAATTCCTCACCGCCTTGCTTTGCTAACTCAAGAGGTTCTATCCGGGGTCAAACGGACGAAACACGTCGGCGGTGTAGCCTCTTTCAATTTTCATTGCGAAGGGGGTTCAGGGTCCTTCACTCAAGTACACTTGCCGGAAAAAAGACGTTCTCCACCACTAGGAACGACAATGAGGAATAGCACGTCTCGCTCTGAACAATAACCACAGCCCCCGACACTTTCTTAAACGTTTTGGAGATTGCCAGTGAGAGCGAGTATTGATACCACACGCGCCAACCATGACTGCTCGCAAGGACTCCCTGACTGATCAACCAGCGATATTTCAACAGGATGCGTGTCATGATCGCCGGCTTCGGCATCAAGGTCGGGAGTACGGTGCTGGCTTTGGGGGGCAGCCCGGCCAGATCTTTCCACGTCGCAAAAACCGCTGCGGCCGCCATGGCTGCCTTCCACGCACCCCCCCCCTGGGGGGCGAGATCGCCCGCCCGAACGAGCAGCGCGCTGGGGCATCGCGTCGGCCTCACGGGGGTAGGGGGTTCGAGGCAGCGCAGCGGAGAAGAGAGGGCGAGGACGCGTTGGGTTGACAGCAGGTGAGGAGCTTGTCGAAGCAGCGGAGAACGACCCCGCAAGAAACGATAAAAACAATGTATTCCGTTTTTATGGAGTAGAGGTTCGAATTCACGTAAAAATTAGGAAAGCAGCGCTGGGAAGCACTGCTCGCCGGTGGCGGCAAATAGGGTACGTTTCGTAGTGACAGAACCGTGCTGAAGTTCGTTGGTGACAGCATGCAACGTGAAACGAGATTGGCGTGGCATGACGAGCGGCGAGGGGGTGGCATCCTGTGTGATTTGGAAGCGGTGTGTATTGGTGTTAGAGAACGCGCAGATTTTGGGGAAGCAGCAGCAGTGTAGTGGCTGTACCATGCGGGACTGGATCGCATTGGCGCAGACGTTGACCCTGCTGTGTCGCGAATCTTCTTTTTACAGCACGGTTTGACCCCTTTTGGCCCTCCGCCTGTCCCGTACTCTCAGTCATGAATGAGTGCCCTGGACAAGACTGTACACCTTGTGTTTTTTGGACCGAACCCTTTTTTCCCTCGCCTCGGTCCCATGCTTGACGTCGACGCCCTCCAAAAACTGAGCTTGGATCAACCCGGGGGAATTTCGTAGAGCTAAGTAGGAAGAGACTGGCCATATCTGAATGTCTTGGGTTGCTCCGTCCCTTTCCCTCTAACCGTCAAGGTTTTGCTGTTGGAACTGAATCTAAGTGGTACACGAACTTGGGACACGAACTTGGAGGACCATTGTTGATGATGTAGTTCGAATAACGCGGTCTACGGTTGATGACCCCCGGTAGTTGCCCATGGAGACAACGTTTTCACAACATGTGACTCAACTTGATTTCTGCTGTGATCTCAACTGAGTGAAGAGAAACGCGACTCCTCCGAGAAGGGGTACCGTCACGCACTGTCTCGCACATACGTACCTCAGAGGCTCCGTATATCACTATCGGGCGCCACGTACCACGACCATTTGTGTGTGTCCCTCTCTTCATCTCTCTGTATATATATCTCTATCGCTATCGCTATCTCGACCTCTAGATCTATCTCTGTCTCTGTCCCTATCTCTATCTCTATCTCTATCGCTATCTCTACCTCTAGGTCTATCGCTCCCTGTCTCTATCTCTATCTCTATCTCTATCTCCATCCCTATCTCTGTCTCTGTCTCTTTTCTCTCGCTTGCAGAGGCCTTTATGTTGACGCCGTTGTCCCTTCTCTCTTCCTTCGTGAAAATCCGACCCTCGTGTTACCCTTCCGCGCAAACCTTGCTATTTTTTGTGGCGGCACAAAGGCCCGCGCCGCGGGATCGCGCGCCAGGGGGAAGAGTGCGAATGACGGCGACGGAACGGCAAGGGAGGACCATCGCCACCGCCGTAGGGGCGGAAGGCTCGGACATTTACTGCAATAGGGAACTCAACATGAACCAGGCGAGTCTCTCTTCAAAACACCGCCCAAGGCTTTCAGTGGCGCTGATAGAGGCGGTGGGTGTTGTTGTTGCTGGGGTGCCAACAACATCGCCGCCCCACGGCTTCAGATGAAAGGCTTTCGTCGTCAGCATCGTCGACTGCAAGTAGACGTGATTGTTGCGCACCGGATTTTCACTCCAAGGTTTCGGACGTCTTGTTTAGAGCAGAGTCGTACAAGTGCCAGATGATATCGTGTACGCAACGCTCAAGGCGACTGGGCTGTCCGTTTCATGTTACTTCCATGGACGCTTAACCCCAGCGGCATCGCCCCACGCCCACGCTGACCCGTTCCGCCAGATCAAGGCCGTCGGTTTCGACATGGACTACACCCTGGCGCAATACTTCACGGCCTTCGACCAGCTTGCTTTCGACGGCGCCAAGGAGAAGCTGGTCAAGGACCTGGGATACCCGCAAGACGTCGACGGTTTCATTTACGATCCGGAGCATTTTTCGAGGGGACTGGTCGTCGACCTGGAGCGAGGTGAAATGGCCAACATGTGCTTGAGTGTCGTCCATATCGTCTGGTGTGACACCCCCCATACCTCAGTGGTTTTCGATTCAACCTGCAGTCAAGAGATAGTGTGATCTGAACGCTACACCCGTCCTTGGTACCTGTGTCAGCAATTTCTTGTAGGGTTGCCAGCTTGCTAAAGTGCACACGCTTCGCTTGGGGGCCTCGAAGAAGCTTCGAAGCAAGACCTGCAACGCGCTTGTACGTAGTCGAAAGAGCCCGCGAACGTGCGGCGATCTGTGTAGGACACGCAGAGACAGCATCCTGTTTTTTCGTGCAATAGGTTCCGGCCGATACGTTTGCTCTATTGAGTTTTGTTTTTCTTCTTGATGGACAGGCAACATAATCAAGATGGATCGGCATAAGTACGTCCGAGTGGCTTTCCACGGGTTCAAAAAGCTAAAGAGCGACGAGAGAAAACGGGTCTACTTAGACGGGCAAAAGGTATCTACGGCATCTACGGGTTCGAACCGCGCTCTGTGGGTCCGAACTTTATGTCGAACATTACGATCACAGTGATTACTGCGAGTGTTGAGGAAACCCGGCTGGATATTGGGCTTATTTGAGCCTTTGCGCAGCTAAGAGATTGGTGATACCGGTCGGCAAGAAAACACATACCATGGAATACTGTATTCTGGTGTGCGTGAGTGTGTGCTTTTAGGCTGGTGGTGTTGTTGCTGCAGATCCAATTGCTGTGCTCTGCTGCGCTTGATGACTCACTCTGATATGTTCGTGTTGTCCATAGTCTGTGGAATATGTGTGCGTTGCGCAGGAATCAAAAGTCTTCCTGTTTATGCGAATCATATTTTTTGTATTTCTTGCAAAGGCTTTCTTCGCGCGAAACACGTCCCCGGGGTATAGAGCCAGTTTTCCAACTTTGGTTGTCAAGCATACGCGCCACGGGTGGCTGGCGGTCTTCGGGCCTACGCGGTAATGCACCGACGACCCCCCTCCGTGCCCCTGAGAAGAAATCGTAAGAAAAGACTCGCTTCCGCCAGGTAAAGATGCCGCGTAGCACGAAAACTGGTGAATTGGTACATATCCATGTACACAGGGTGACGTCCTTGTTGTGTCTGATTGCACTCCGCAGCTACACACCTTCACGGGCCGGAAGTACGTCTCGATGGACACCCTCTTCTCCCTCGTAGACGCGGTGCTCTACGCGCACCTGGTAGAGCTCAAGGACAACGGTGACGAGACTCTCAAGGGAAAGGTAACACGTTCGATCTTGGTGTGATTCCACGTCTGTTCAGAGCGTTTTATGCGAGTGTTGCCCATATTGTTTCAGGAGAACGGTGAATGCCTGTCCTTCCCAAAGGAGGTTTTAGGGCCCCTGAACTGCGTTTTGTCTGCCGCGGCAGCGGTTTGCGCCGTGAGTACTGACTGACTGCCGCACGTATGCATACTACGCGCTGCCGGTTGCATACGCGGGACCTGTCGAGCTGTACAGAGACGCTCACGATATCGTGGAGGGCGAGACTTTGCCTTTCACGCCGAGCACTTTGCGCAAGACGCCGAAGAGCGTTTCTCTGACCGCGTGGTCTTCACTCTCCTTGCCCAACAACAGTAGATCCCTACCCCAACCCTCGCTGATTTTCCACCCGCTATGCCTGCGCTCGGTCGCTCCTTGTGGCGGTTGTATGGGCGTCTCAACCGTTTCATCGCCCCCCCTCCCTACAACGATACCCCCAGTCCTACGAGCGGCTGTTCCGAGACGTGAGGAAGTGCGTTGATCTGTGTCATCGCGACGGGGTCATCAAGGACAGGGTGGCAGAGGATCCGGCTAAATACATCATCCCGGACCCGGACATGGCGCCGATGCTCAAGCGGTTCCGCAAAGAGGGAGTAGTACAGGAAAGCGTCGACTTCAACCCACGAGTGCACATCGGACGTTGAACAAACCTCCGTCAATGAAACAGATTTTGAAGCCCGATGTGTCTACGAATGAAAAAGTGGTGTTTCCCACGGACAAATCTCAAAGACATCCGCAGGAGGCCATAAACCACCCATATTTAAAACAGGTGCAAACGAAGAAGTGACGGAAACACCAACATAGACGACAACGAAAATACTTCAGAACCATAGAAAACATTCCCCACGCGTAGACCATCAAACAGAACGTGACCGTACATTACGCAGTTTTCTTGCTGTCTTCAAGTCGTTGGGTCTTTTATGAGTTTGATTTTCGGGCTCTTCTATGGGTCCAATCCCCTTCTTTTCTTTGTTTCTTGGTCACTTGTTCGCGCGACGGGCAGGTGTTCCTGCTGACAAACAGCCTGTGGGACTACACGCACGTGGTGATGAACTTCTTGTGCGGGAACAGCAAGAAGGAGAACCGAACCACCGAGTGGCTGGACCTTTTCGACGTCGCCATCACCGGGGC
>CACKRE030001402.1:0-21126 GCA_902602495.3 Ectocarpus sp. CCAP 1310/34 | reverse complement strand
ACAAACGCCTACATACAGGTTCCATTTTTTTGACACTTTCAAAAATTTTGACAAAAAGTCGGTCTGTTTGAAACGGCCCTAAGAGGAAAGAAATTTCGGTGATCCACGTGCCGTCGCCATACCAGCGTGCAGACTTTGTTACGAAGAGCTTGCCGAAGGACACTTTCGAGTCTCATTTACTGAACAGCATGTTGGTGAAATTGAGAGCGAAGCATCTGATTGAGGGCGAGATTGCGCGATGCGCTGCAGCTGGACTACTGCTGAGAGGTGGAGCTTGCTGCGTAGCTTGAGTTGAAGGGCCAGCCCGTAGANTTGAGAGCGAAGCATCTGATTGAGGGCGAGATTGCGCGATGCGCTGCAGCTGGACTACTGCTGAGAGGTGGAGCTTGCTGCGTAGCTTGAGTTGAAGGGCCAGCCCGTAGATACAAGCAGATACCCTGGTCATCCTGTGGGAGTCTCTCGATGTGGAGTTACAACGGCGAGCAGAAGCTACAGCGGAGCCCACCGCCCGAGACCATACCGCCCTGCAACAGTTTGAGGCAGGAATAGCCAATCTGGGGAAATCTAGCAACTTGTCTAGCTTCTAGCTGCAGCGTCCGATGACGATGACACGCATATGCTCATGACGCTGCTGGTGAGACCTTCAATTTGCGCCGCTTCTTGGAAGAGCCCGCCCCCAACTTCCCAAGAAATGGCAAGAGGCGTCTGGACCCGAATTTCAATATTTTTGGCTCTCGCTCTCAATTTCATGCTTCGCTTCGCTCTCAATTTCACCAATATGTTGTTACTGGTGTTCCTCGGTTCGACGCTGAAGTACGCTCGTTGTTTTTTTGTTTCACAAGAATGAGATAAATATGTGTCTACTTGGACTTTCCTCCTTCTTCCGCTCCCGGCTATGCAGTACACTGGTTGGGAAAGAACAAACTTCTGTATTGTTTACTAGCTAGATGTTTGCAACACGTCCCCGACTGCTGTTCATCTCATTTTCAAGTATTGTAAATAAATGTGTTCAACGTCAACAAACGGTTGCCAGTCGTCTCGGCGATGCTGACTGTTCATACCACACCGTTCCTTAGCGAAAGACACGTAGTTTGGGGTAGAGCATGCCTCCATTGGCCCCGGCGATGGGGAGCTACCGTCCCCTGAATTTTTTGGACGCAACCACGCTTTTTTCGGGAAAAACAATGTGCGTCCCTAAAGCGGGGTCGGCTGTGTTCCAACAACGCGAGAGTCGCACAGTCGATGCAACTGCAATGACCCCCGAGAAACCAAATTTGCCTCTTTTTGAAGCAGGTCCAGACAGCATGTACGGGTCGAGTAAACTGGATCGATCGGTAATGATACCACCACCACCATCCATCCATCCATCCATGTAATTACGAAACCGGACCGCACAAAATGAATAGACTAGTAGGCTTATTTACGACAGACAGCGCAAAACGTCCCGAAAACAAATCTATGGCATTATTAGTCTAGACTAGGCACGAAACCAATTTTTTGCTGTGTCTCCAGGGCGCCTAGCTGTCACACAAGCCAAAACCAACATACATACATGTGGTTCTCGAGATACGCCCAAGAACGTGACCGCAGCACCACCTCGGCGGTGTCAACCGTATTTTCGACACCGCATGAAACGTTCCGAGAATGAGTGCGTCCAATAAGCATAAAACTAATTTTATTTTGCTGTTGAGCAAGCCGGTATTCGACCAATAACCAACATGTGGTTCCCGAGATGCTGTACGCCCAAGAATGTGGCGGTTTCGTAAGTTAATATGCTTGTTTACCGTACGACACAGCGCGAAACGTTTGGAGAACACATCCAATGGCCAAAAAACTAGTTTTCCTGTGTTCCTTACGCCCACCAGCCGCTTCCCAAGCCGTTATTCGGCCGAAACCACCGTGTGGTTCCCGAGATACGTGTGGTGGCCCCTATACATGTCGACAGACATATTACATTTTGCCTTTCGCTCGTTGACTAACGGCCGGTCATCATGTTTAGGTCGATGTTCTTGCTCCGGTTATTTCGACGTTTGCCACGTTAATGTGAGGCACACAACCCCACACTACTGGCAGTTTTGCCGCCCATGGGACACCCATGGCCCCCCATGGGCAAGTCATGGGCCGCCCACCCATGGGCGATCTATGAAGTGCCCATGGAATGCCCACCGTGGGCACTTCAACCTAGAACTTTGCCACAGGCATGTCAACCTACATTGAACTTAGCCACCAGCGCCAACCTATGTAGCACACATCTTGTGGGCTTGGGGCCAGGGCTAGGGTTAGCGATAGGGTTGTAGTTCCCGTTCTAAAGCAGATGATCTAATGTTCAGAAGTACACTGGTTCCGGTTGAAGGGCATGATTGACCGCCCATGGGCGGTTTAGCAAAACTGTAGGAAGTGTTGGTAAACCCTTGGCTCTTGGAGAAAGATGTTGTATTATTGAGAAACTGCCCTCTGAGACAGGTAGGCAAAGTGGAGTGACAGCGTGTGGGGGCTAGCTCGTGTGCTCCCAGCACCCCAGCCAACGATCAACACGCCAACACAAACACTATCGGAACAATATACTACTCGCAACGTTCCAACAACGTAATGTTCCGATCCCTACAACCGAACTAGAACAATTCCTGTTGAGGGTAATCATCCCACGTGCCACATCCATGCAACGTCCACACAACGTGCACCTAACGTGCACCTAACGTGCACCCTACTGACTATCTGCTGATCCAACTCCGAACAGTATAACTTCCACAAGGAACTTTCTCTGGAACTACACAGACAGACAGTTCTGATATTCAAACCATCCAATCAGATGATCTACAGCAGCAGTTCAACCGATACACACTGCCGCTACATCACCAATACCCTCCCTAGGGGCTGTTGTATCTTACCAGACCCATAACATGTAGTTTGTCAAACAAAAACGTTTCTTCAGACTCCTACTTCCTAGAGCCCAACGCAAAGTCACGGTGAACTTCAAAAATACTCCTCGGCAGAGCCTTCGTGAGGATGTCCGCATGTTGTTTTTCGCTGGGAACATGGGTGATCTCGATCACACCCTCCTCGGTTAAATTCCTAAGAAAGTGGTGCCTCACATCGATGTGCTTACTCCTGCACGAGCTAAGCGGATTCTCTGCGAGCGCAATCGCTCCCTCGTTGTCCTCAAGGACGTCAATCTTACGAGGCTCTACACTAGGCCTCAAGAACTGAAGCATTCCGTTCACAAACAGAGACTCCTTCACACCATCGCCCATCGCAAGATACTCTGCCTCAGAAGTCGACTGTGAAACACATTTCTGCGTCCAAGAAAGCCAAGCTACAAGACAAGCAGCTACGATGACTAGTGCTCCCGAAACTGATCTACGGTCAGTGGCCTTGCTGGCAAAGTCTGCATCTACATACACCAACGTGCCTACGTCATCAACCGTACTGTCTCTCTTGTACTTCAGAGTTAGATGTGCCGTTGCCAGAAGATAATTCAGAATCTTCTGAGCTGCCTTCCAGTCTCTCTTCTTTGGCTCATGAGAGTGCCTCGCCACCGCCCGCACGGCATTCGAGATGTCGGGCCTTGTCCCGTTGGCGACCCACATCAGGCACCCCACCACCTCTCGGAACGGCACATCTCCTGCCTCCTCATCCTCCATCACGGACCTGTTATCATTAGCAGGGGAAGCAGGGATCGAGCTGGTGCGACAGATTTTGAATCTCTCAAGCACACTCCTTATGTAACTCTCCTGAGAAATCTCAATCGTGCCAGCCTCGCGGTCGCGAATAAAAGCGCAACCAAGAAAGAACTTGACCTCTCCCAAATTCTTCGTAGGAAGAGAATCGCCTAGTGCCTCTACGACCACCTTGGCAAGACTCTTAGTTCCTGCATACAGAATGTCATCCACGTGAATCGCGACCATCCCCAATACCTCGTCTCCCATCATGAAACGCAGCACACAGGGGTCAGACAGAGACTGCTCGAAACCAATCCTCTTCAGATCCGACACAAGCCTCTTGTAAAATGTCCTAGATGCCTGTTTCAATCCGTACAAACTCTTGTTCAGACGGACAACCTTTCCTGACATCGAACCACAGCCAGGAGGCAACTTCATGAACACCTCGTGATCCAACTTCGACTGAACAAACGCTTGCTCAATATCCCAGTGGAGTAATTCCAAATCATACTTGCACGCCAATGCTACCAACAATCGAATTGATGCAGCATTTGCAGTAGGCGAGAAAGTCTCAAGATAGTCTACACCATACTTCTGCCTGAAGCCCTTCGCGACAAGCCTAGCCTTGGCCTTCACTATCTTCCCTGTTTCGTCTGCTTTCCATTTGAACACCCATCTAGCATCTATCACGTTACAGCCTATTGGGATCTTTACCGCTAACGTGAAAGTTCCTGCCCTTATCAAGCCTTCAACTTCTGCAGACATAGCTCCATCCCAAATCGCGGCGTGCTTCGATTGCCGGGCTTCCTGATAGCTACCAGGTTCAGACTCTACGTCCTGAACTAGTTCTTTTGGCAATTCCACTGCATCACCTGCTCTCTGCTCCGCCAACAATGAATTTATTATTTCTGTTGCGAAGACGGGCCCTAGGGTGGCCACGAGGCCTGGCACGCTCTGCTGATTAACTGCACGGGTTTGCGCGCGAGTTCTACCTTCTCTTACTTCATCATTCTCACGCGCAGGGTTGTTGAAATCAGCTAGCTCAGCTACATGCCGCGGACGACGAGCAACTGGAGGAGATGCCTCTGCCTCTACCTCCTGCCCTCCCGGCCCTACAGGATCTGTTTCCTGATCTCCCGGACCCATCGACTCTATTTCCCCCACATCTTGCCCTCCCTGCCCATCACCATCGGTGAACTCAGGTGCTGGAGAAGACACAGAGGGAACGGGCGAAGATGGCACAGAAGGGGGAGACGGCGATCGACCTACACTGCCTGCGTCAACACTTTCAACCACATCAATTGCTTCACCAGAGGGGACCACTGCCGCGTTATTTCGCAACAGTGTGTGGGCAACTCCCCTCCCTACAAGCGGCCATACCTCAGTTTCTACATCGTTGTCACTTTCCTCCCCTCCCTCCTCCGCAATCTCTATCGGCAATGGAGGTTGCGGTGGAGGGAGTTGTGACGGCAAGGCCTCCCACGTTACATCCCTCGTTTCCTGAATAGTCCCAGCCCTCGTAAGTACTCGATGACAATCACGCGGGTGGTCTCTCGAAGGACCGACATAAAAGCAACTCTCACCCTTCGGGAAAAGTTTCGACGGTCGCTGCCACTTGCAGTACGCCGGTTTCAAAAACGGATAAGGTCTAGCAGGACGGGCTTCCCCATACCACATTTCATACGGCGATTTAGAGTCGGGGTTAGCAGAACAAGCCGTGTGATTAAGTGCCTCGCAAGCCCAGTGCATCGCCTCAGCCCAGAGTTTGTCAGTCTTAGGTAACTGCACATGCCCAAAAAGAACTTTCGCCTGAATACGAGCCGCCATTGCGGCCTCCTCTATCAATCCCAAGCCACGCTCTGCAACACCGTTGTATTGAGGACTATGAGCTGGGGTGAACTCTTGCTTAATCAAGAGCTCATTGCACACAGATGCAAATTCTCCACCGAAAAACTCCCCTCCATTGTCAGATCTAACAGTCTCAACCAATGATGGGATTCCATCAGCACGCACACTAGCAAGAAAACTCCGGAAAGCACTCGCAGCGTCTGATTTATTTCTCAGAAAATAGATCCATGCACGCCTTGTGAAATCATCCTTCACAATCATGGGGTAATACTTCCCCCCGACAGACACAACGGCCTTCTTCCCTCCCAGGTCAACAAAAACTCTCCCTAACTTTTTATCTGATCTACGTTTAGTTTCACGAGCAATCCCTTTTCTAATTGCCTTTGACATCGAACATCCCGTACAAGCATCCAGGCTACCAGTCAACTCGGTACCCAATCGCTTTGCAGTAGTACGAAGCAATCCTTCATGTGCGTGAGCATAAATGTTATGAAAGTCGTTCACATCCATACTCGTTTCGTGCTTGGGGTTTGAAGGAGTGAGGGCAGCCAACACCGTTCCAATAGAGTCATTTCCCAGACGATACGCAGTCGCGACAAGCATGCCATCGATATTTTCAAAAGTCACATGTCCTTGAAAAGCAGTCATCACACCACGAGGACCACCAAGATCATTCCATGACTCTCCATCAAATTCTGCGCTGGGGGAGAAAAGGTTGTATCCCAAATTGGGAACGTACAGCACATCCTCCAACTCTACCAAAAACTCGTTGTCAACAGACACGAACACCAATTCTAGGGTTCCTGAAAGGGCTACCTCACAAGTCACACCACCAATCCCTTTTACGTTCTTGTGACAAGGTTTCACGTCCTTCATGCAGGCGAGCGAGTCTGTCATGTGGAAAGCAGTACCCGTGTCCGCATACCAATCCTCGATGCACCCAACCTTCTTAGTAAGAGTAGAGTATTCACGAAGAGAATCACGGATAACACGATCACTGCCGACCCAATCCCGACACGTATCTGCCGCTTCACCGCACAACGATTCAAAATCGTAAAGAGGATTAGCTCTACGAGATTTTTCCAGCCAACGCAGCATTTAGTCTCTATGAACGACGGGTCATTCGAGCAAAATACCACCAGAGTTTCACGAAGAGTCTGGTACTCAACAGAAAGTCCCTCGAGCATCAGGCTACAGATCTCCCTGTCATCCTTCTTGACTTCAAGCATTTGCAGCACACCAAGCGTTTCACGAATAGACGTGAAGAAGATTGCGGGATTTTCGTTTGAACGCATGCGCAGTGACTTTAGTCTCTCTTCTTGAACGCGAATCTGGCTCTGACTCAACGGCAGAAAATGATCTTTCAGTACTCGGAAACCCTTGCTGGAGGAACCAGCGTGACGAACCATTGTTTTCAGACTATCTTTCTTTAAACAGTCGAAAAGAAACCACCAGCCCATTTCAGCCTGGCGAAGCACACCCACACTGAAGCCTTTCTCGACCCAGGGGGTCAAATCAAAACTAATGTCAGCAATCGGGATTTCAGTCTCAGAAACAAACGCTTCAATCAGATTGTGGTGCCGGGCACTCAGCAGAAAGTTCTGCGACCATGAGGGGTACGACATATCTGTCCCGTCAAAAACAGGAGCCTTGGGAACTTTAAAAGGACCCCCACCCAATTTCTCTCCTGCATCAGTGCCAGCCCCAGGAATCAGTGTGTTTCCACTGGCGACACTTTCCCACCACCTGCTCGACGGAGTAGGTGCGGGAGGAACAGAGGACTGGCTACGAAAAGCCCCACCTACAGTCCCGGAAACGAAAGAAGACTGGCCTACAGCAGCCCCACTTCCAATTCCAATCGAACCAAAGCTTGCAGCACCAGCAGAGGAACGATTAACAGCGAATACATCAGGGTTCAAGCCTGAGCCAACAAGGCTACTACTCCCAACCCCCATGCTGGACACGCCAAGGCCTTGGGCATCGCCGCCCGTGCCTCCCGCGGTCCTGCCGGTAGCATCATCGGAAGAATGCGTACCACCAGCATACTCTGTTCCGCCGCCTCCCGGCGCGGCAGCCGACACAGAGGACTCCACTTGCTCCTTCTGTTGATCAACAAGCGACGTGACTAGAGTCGTAAGTTGGGACAACTGCGTCTCTAGGGAACCCATCCTCTCACCAACATCCTGCGGATTACCCTGACTTTGGCCACCCGCAGGTGTCCCCGGTTCAGCCATGATGAGACAGGTTGATCAGGCCTTTCTCGTACAGCAGTCTAGTGCAGTCCTAGGGGACGACGGAGCAGTAGACACCAACGCTATAGCGTGTTGGTAAACCCTTGGCTCTTGGAGAAAGATGTTGTATTATTGAGAAACTGCCCTCTGAGACAGGTAGGCAAAGTGGAGTGACAGCGTGTGGGGGCTAGCTCGTGTGCTCCCAGCACCCCAGCCAACGATCAACACGCCAACACAAACACTATCGGAACAATATACTACTCGCAACGTTCCAACAACGTAATGTTCCGATCCCTACAACCGAACTAGAACAATTCCTGTTGAGGGTAATCATCCCACGTGCCACATCCATGCAACGTCCACACAACGTGCACCTAACGTGCACCTAACGTGCACCCTACTGACTATCTGCTGATCCAACTCCGAACAGTATAACTTCCACAAGGAACTTTCTCTGGAACTACACAGACAGACAGTTCTGATATTCAAATCATCCAATCAGATGATCTACAGCAGCAGTTCAACCGATACACACTGCCGCTACATCACCAATAGGAAGTGTGGGAGAGAGACCCCACACGCATACCTGTCTGTCGAGCGGTACAAGTTCCCTTTCAAACGGTTCTCAGGCTGGAACGGGGAGAAACTTTTTGCGACTTGGTGATGTGTTGCGTTCGGATGTCGGATGTTGAAGACGTCACCGCAGAGACGCGTACTCGACGGAACGTAACATATCGAAGATAGTAACGGACGTCAGACGAACGATCACGTTAAAAATTGGAGCACTATACTACATAGACGAACATCACCCTGCATACGAATGCCAGAAGAAAAAAAAAAGGATGTTCGATGTAACCGTACCGTCAGTGGGTGACATTGTTGGGTAAGGTTATGGCCCTGGTCCATGCCCCGTTCATGGACCGACCATGGCCCAAATCGTGACCCGGTTATGGGCCAGGCCATGACCCGGCTGTGTGGTCCATGACCGAGTCATGGACCGGTCATGACCGGTCCATGGACCGGCCGTGACCCGCCCATAAACCTGCCATGGACGGGCCAGGGACGTTTCATGGACGATGGACCGACATGGACGATGGACCGACCGTGACTCGACCATGGTCCGTCCATGGACCATCCATGACCCGTCCATGAACCGTCCATGACCCGTCCATGGACCGGCCGTGACCCGTCCATGTCCCGTCCTGGACCGGTCATGAACGATCCATGGACAGGTCATGACCGGCCGTCCATGACCCGTCCATGGACCGTCCATGATCCGTCCATGGGCCGTTCATGGCCTGACCATGGACCGTTCATGACCCAGCCATCGACCGTTCATGACACGTCCATGGCCATGGACCGCCCACGACCTTAGATCATGACCGGTCTACGGGCGGGTCATGGCCTGGGCCATGGCCCAAGGGCATGGCCCAAGCCATGGGGTCATGGACGTCCGTGGACGGACCCGTCCATGACCATGGACCGCCCGTGAACTTAGATCATGACCGGCCCACGGGCGGGCCATGGCCTGGGCAATGGCCCAAGGGCATGGCCCAAGCCATGGGGTCATGGACATCCGTGGACGGTCCATGGACGAAACCCAATAATGCCAGGACCCTCGTAGCGTGCCTTATTCATAGATCGGCCAAAAAAGATTGAAAATTACACATCACCCTTCCCGCCGTAGGAAGGACTTCAGGGTCAACTGTTATGTATTCGGCTTCGTTTTTTTTCTCGTCCGCCCATGTCCACCTTCGGTCGAATACTTTATCCTTGTCGATCTTCGGGGTTTGTCCTTCACGCCTGTGGGTTGGCGGGTTTCGCCGTACAGCCGATGTGCAATTGCTCCTCGTCTCGCTTGACATCAAGACGTCTTCTTTGCGAGTCGAAAAGTTTTGGCCTCCTTTTCTTGGGGGTCTGCGCTGGATTCGAGATCGTCTGCCCACCGAGCAGGTCCTGGACGTATGCCCAGACTCGGGTCTGCATATCTGGTCAGGCGAAGCTGACCGCAAGATTTCGCCCACGTTCTCCTTGCTCTTCGCCATGATCGTGGCGAAGACTCGACGCTGATCGGATGCCTTGCGGCGTTGTGCAGCACCTTCTGCACGTTCTGTGGGGTGCACGCCCTCGTTGTCGTAGTCGTCGTCGAAGGTAGGCGCCTAGCTGTGATCGTGATCGCCGCTACTCCTACCCTTGCTAGAGTAGGGATCACTGCCGCCATCCTCCCGGTCATCGCCGCTACTCCTACCCTTGCCCGTGTAGGTATCACTATCGGGATCCTACTGGTCATCGCTGCTACTCCTATTCTTGCACCAATAGTCGTCACTGTCGCCATCCTGCCCCTTCATGCTGCCATGCCCGTTGCCCCCCCTCTCCACGCTCTTCTTCAGAAGACTCCCGTCGATCGCACCCTCGTTGGTGACAGTACCACTGCGACCCGCTGTGCGCTCCCCAGATTCTTGCCCCTGCCCACCCGTTTCCCCTGCAGGTTTGGCGGCTGTTGGTGTATCGGCAACGATCTGGCATGCGCTACGTCTGCGTCGACGAGACCAGCAGGAAGCGTTTGTATGCAACAACTTGAATACATCTCCACATCATGCGAGGCGGGTTCGAATTTTTCATCCTCGATGGCCTTGTGCAAGGTTCCAAAGCCAGGATTGTCGGTGTCCCACGTCCCGGTGTGAAACCGTCCCGACCCCGTCACTCATATCTCCCTGATTTGATCGAATCACAGGGATTATATCGCAGGGCGTCGTTGCCAATTACGTGTTTCGCTGTCAGCTTCGAGGAGGGTTACTCGTCGAGGGAACCGATATGCACCTGAAATCTAACTCTGCGATTTCAGTAGCACGACATGGTGGTCGAAATGGGAGTTAAAATTCTTTAAAAATGCTGAGACATCCCAAAGAAAATGGTGCCATGTCGTTGAAGCAATAGAGCTCCACGGAAGCACGGTCTCCACGAAGTTCGATCATACATTCTTGCCGATGACATTCATAGGCAGGCTTTCGGCGTCCCAAGTTGCGGTGGGAAACCGGGTCCCGACTAGTTCCAAACATGATATTTCATTGTCGTAACCCTACGTGAGAATTTCACTCCTTCATTCTTGCTCATGGCATTCATACCGCAGAGGTCCCGGTCTAAGCCCACTCCGACACGCATATCTTCCCTGTTTGATCGAATGAAAGGCACAATATCGCAGAGCGTCGTTGCTAAATACATGTTCAACTGTCCGCTCCGAGGAGGGTCACTCGTCGAGAGAACCCATTCGCATCTGAACTACGCTCTGCAATTTTTCTAGTAGCACGGCACTATATTCAACATATCTGTCATATTTCAAAGGAATATGGCACCATGCCGTTGACGAAAGAGCTCCACGGAGAAAGTCTTCACGACGTTCACTCATTCATTCTTGCCTATGACATTCATAGGCGAGGTTGTCGGTGTCCGACGTTGCGGTGTGAAGCCGAGTCTCGACATCTTCAAACACGTTGTTTCACTAATCCTAACCCAATGAGAATGTCACTCCTTCATTTTCGTCCCTGACATTCATTTAAGGGCTGTCTGTGCCCGAAGTCCCGGTGTCACACCGAGTCCCGACTCCTACACGCATTTCTCGCTTGTTCGATCGAATCAGAGACATTTCTTCGCAGGGCGTCGTTGCCAAATACATGTTTTGCTTCTGAAGCCAAAACTCTGACTTTTCAGTACTTCAGTAGCATGGTAATCACTCTTAAACATAAATATGGATGTGAAAATACTGCGAAACCAACACGATAATCCAAGGAGAAGTGGTACAATGTCGGTGAAATATTTGGCCTCAATGGGAACGAACCTGACAATTTTCACTCCTTCCACCAATGAATTTCGCAGCAGATTCGGCGGTCTTCGGAGACATACTTTGACAGGCGAGGAAATAACATCTGCCAACCCACCTTGCGCTCTCGCCCAACCGCCTTTCTCCGAAACCAAAAACAGTCCAAAGCAGTTTTCGACCCGCACGCTCTTGATGACATTGCTCCGCTGCGGCGTTGCCGTCTCTGACTCCCGCCGGCGCGCTTGTCGAAGGATGATTTCCTTTTCCCTTCCCACCCTCCGTCTGCGCTTTGCTCGTGGAAACTGATGGTTGCGCGCTTTCCCCATCCCCGTGGGCAAGTAAGGCTAACCCCTTGCGGCCCGTACTCCCACATCCTACAGAGATATCACTGCTTTGTCCGCCCCTTCTAGACATGTGCCCCCCGCCGTCTGCATTCCATCTTCCTCGACCACCTTGCCAACCCCACTGTCTCCCTTTCTTGCTCCAATTCCTTCTATTTTTTTTTTCTCCTTGTATTTCTCCCATCCACCTGCGCCCTCGCTCTCGGCCGGCGTAAGGTCGTCTTGAGAAAGACAACATGTTGGTCTACACGTGCAGCGGGAACCACATGGAGGTTTCGGCTGAATAACAGCTTACGCAAATACTGGTGGGCGTGGCTACACAGCAAAATTGGTTCTCGTCCATTGGATGCATTCTCGAAACGCTTCATGCGGTGTTGTAAATACGTCATGTTCACGACACCGCCAAGGTGGTGCTACGGCCATATTCTTCGGTGTATCTCGGGAACCACATGTTAGTTTCGGCCAAATGAGGCTTGTGTGACAGCTGGGGGCCCTGGAAACACAACAAAACTGGTTTCGTGCCTATAGATGTGTTTTCGCGGTGTCGCACAAAAGTTTCTTTACGACACCGCGGAAGTGGTGCCGTGACATCGTTTTGGGCCATATTTCGGCAACCACTGGTCACTTTGGGACGAATGAGGGCTTGCGCGACAGCTGAGAGCCGTAGGAACAAGAAAATGTGGTTTTGAAGCATTTTGTGCGGTGTAGTAGATAGCATTAGCGATACTAGATTGCTGTAGACCCTCGCTCGAGTAAACTCCGGACTACTCACTTCCGTTGTCATTGCAGCTCTTGATATTGTTTTCTTCACGTTAAAAACAAGAGCTGCGTACTCTCTACCCAGTACCTTCTTCTGTCCGTACTATTAGTCTCAACACTTGACGCGGTCGATTCCCGTGGTCACACTCTAACTTACTCAATACAGGTACAAGAAATTAAACTGGATCCGAGGGTCCACAAGTCAATAGAAATCAACGACAGATAGTATTGGACCCTCCGCTTGCCTCTATACGTTATGCGAGGATATACACGCAATAATAGTTCGGGGGGGCAGGGGATGGGTGCTAACGAAGGGTCAGCCTACTTAGTTTTTCTCCATGTCCGGCGCGTAAACATACAATTCGTACTACTTAAGAAGTGACTTCGCCACTGGCCTTTGGGCCACCGAGCCCGCGTGGGTAGGCGTTTCTCTGCATCTACAAATCCGAATGACGTTCTCGATGGCTTGTATGATAGCTGACCAGTACTAACACAATACCGGTTTGCGTGGGGCAAACGACGCCCTGTACATAGAATTTGGCCTGGTGGAGCAGATATGGTCCATCTGATCCACCGGCCTTTGAGCCCCCGAGCCCCCGTGCGTGGACGTTTCTCTGCATCCACCGAAGACGTCTTCGATGGCTCGTGTGATAGCTGTGGGCCGTGCCAACATGACGCTAATCTTCGTAGGGCAAAACAACGCCATGTAGATAGAATTTGACCTAGTGGAGCAGAAACGGCCTATCTGCTCCACCGGCCTTTGAGTCGCCGAGCCCCATGTGTGGGCGTTTCTCTGCACCTGCTAGTCCGGTTGGGGTGCCCGATGGCTTGTATGAAAGCTGCGAGCCGTGGCAACACAATGAAAGTCTCCGTATAGGGCAAACGGTGCCCTGTAGTTAGGGTTTGGCCTGGTGGAGGAGGTATTGCCCATCTGCTCCACCGGTCTTTGAGCCGCCCATCCTCGTGGGTGGGCGTTTCTCTGCACCCACTGGCCCGATTGGGGTGCCCCGTGGCTTTTATGACAGCTGTGACCAGTACTAACACAATGCAAGTCTTCGAATAGGGCAAACGGCGCCCTCAAGATTGAGTATGGCCTGGTGGAGCAGGTATGGCCCATCTGCTCCACCGGCCTTTGAGCCGCCGAGCCCTCGTGCGTGGCATTTCTCTGCACCTACCGATCTGAAAGACGTCCTCGATGGCTTGTATGATGGCTGTGAGCCGTGCCAACACAAGGCAAGTCTTTATGTAGGGCAAAACGACGCCCTGTACATAGAGTTTTGGCCTGGTGGAGCGGATGGCCTATCTGCTCCACCGGCCTTTGAGCCGCCGAGTCCCGTCGGCGGGCGTTTCTCTACACCCACTAGTCCGGTTGTGGGGTGCCCGGTAGGTTGTATGATATATGTGGGTCGTGCCAACACAATACTGGTTTGCGTGGGGCAAATGACGCCCTGAACACAGAGTTTGGCCTCGTGGAGCAGTCATGTCCTATCTGCTCCACCGGCCAATGAGCCACCGAGTCACCGTGGGTGGGCGTTTCTCTGCACCTACCGACCTGAATGGCGTCCTCGATGGCTTGTATGATAGCTGTGGGCCGTGCCAATACAATGTAAGTCTTTGTAGGACAAGCGACGCCCTGTAGATTGAGTTTGGCGTGGTGGAGCAGGTATGGCCTATCTGCTCCATCGGCCTTTGAGCCACCGAAGCCCCGTGGGTGGATAGTCCGATTGGGGTGCCAGATGGCTTGTATGAAAGCTGTGAGCGGTGCCAACATGATGCGTGAAGGTTAATGCACGGTTTACCTATGTGACGGGAGGTATTGCGGGACAAATGACAATTATTTACTCCCGTCTGTTGACCATATCTCTGCAGGAACATATGTGATGCGGGTGTCCAAGAGCTCGTTGTATGAAAAGTATGGACCGTGCAAACACGATGCAAAAAAGTTGGGGTTCCTTGGAGCTGTGTGCGCCGAGTTACGAGACGACTACCACTTCCTGAGATGCTGCGGAACCATTCTTTCTGGTAGACCTCTGCTGCCGAGTCAAGTGTCTGTAGCTTGTCAGATAGCTGTGGCCAAAACCTACACGATGCGAATGTTTGGGGTCGACCGAAGCTCTGTGGGTGGACATCTGCCTGGTGGAGCAAACATGAAGAGTCTCCACCGGTGGAGCAAAAACCATTTCTGTTTTCACCCCCTTGCTTGCAGGAAACCAGCGACCGGCGCATGAAGAATCAAGACGCGGACCTGTGCACAATAGTCGCCATGAAGGTGTTCGCCGCGGGTTGGAAAGGACGGTACCCAGCCAGGAATTTTGTTCATGCACCACGTTGTGTTGGGGGCGAATGGGTTAGAGGGCGTCATGGAGGCGCTGGGGGTGGGGGGTATGGGGACGTCTTCTCTCTGTCCGTTACCATCGATGCCGCTGTGCAGCGTGGCAAGACAGCGGTGTGTTTTGGTCCTCCTCGATTTTTTGTACTTTTCGGGGTCTGGCGGCCTCTAATTTGTTATCTTGTTCTCGTACATCTTGGGTAGGAGAGAGTTGGAGTGGGAGGACTATCTGACGGCAAGCCTTGAAAGATACAACTCAAGAGGAGCCGGTGTCTTGAGCTTGAACATGCCCGCAATATTTCGTCAACGTACGTACTTGGAAGTATTGCCACACCCCAACAGACAGTTGGTCTGTCTCCGATTTTTTCCAGAGCCTTCATGACATGCGTGCGTGAACAGTCTTTTATTGTATGTTGGTACGTTGTATTCATTAGGCAGAATCGGAAAAAAGCGACTCGCAAGTTCGGTCGCTTCCCCGAGTGGTCCCGGCTCAGCAACAGCCAGAGTCCTGCTTCTAAAGCACAAGGACAAGACTCAACAACAGCAAGCAGCATGTTGCTGCATCATCTGGTGTTTCTCCCATGCTATCATCCGGCAAGGCTAAGTTTCTTGCTTGCGATACTCTCTCTCTACGACTTCCGTCTCGAGCTTGCCAATTATTTTTCTTGGTTCTTCCTACTACCACCGTTCTTCGGTGTCCGATTGATGTACGCGAATAGCATGGAAGATCATTGAGGATGGAAGGCCTATTTTCTTCTACACCATTCCCGCTACCTACGTCGTTCTAAACTACATTTGCCCCTGCATGGGATTCTCTTGGGCCTGCACGAGCCACATCATCTTGGATTCGCTGCGTGTATTCGTCCTATCTCTTCTGGCGCCGGTCTACACACAATTTGGTGCACACGTTTGACGCAACAACTGGGGTCTCACTGCACCACATGGAGCTTTTTCTCGACATGTTCTTCATTTCGCTAAAACACAAAATATACACGGCAAATATCATCATTCGAAACAACCCTTCATCAGAACAACGGATAAATACAACTTCATTGCGTGCTGAATTCGCACGCGCCAATATTCATCCATAATTCCCCGGCACACAACGCATTTGAATTCCAAAGGTCACCACAACCACCAACTACAATAGTGGCTTCATGCCAAATCTGGACGTACTCACACCATATACATCGGAACAAAAAAGTAGCTGGACTGAAAAAAGAATCGAGACGACCTGGGTGACGCGTGGTGTCATTCATGGTCGTGCAGCCAACCCAGTCTTTGGTGCAGGCAAGTCTTTTCCGAAGATATCTACATCCCGTCTCTTCACAGGAAACACAAACACGAGAGAGAGCACGAGCGAGAGAGAGAGAGAGAGAGAGAGAGAGAGAGAGAGAGAGAGAGAGAGAACAGGATATACCGGCAGACCCCGAGCCCTCCCTTGCCACTCCATCTTGCTGTCAAGTGAATAGCAGTCTGCCTACAGAAACAACAATTAGAAGGTTGGACACCCTCCTTCTGATATGCACTCGCAGCTGGTGACCCACTTGAATATTCTTGCCAAAAGCCCTTTCCTCGTCTTCCCTTCCGTGTCTTCAACGGGCGCTGGCGGCTGGGGGGGCGCAACCTCTGGTTCTTCAACAGGCGCCGGGGGCTGATGGGGTACAACTACCGTCTCTTGAACAGGCGTGGAAGGCTGGGGAGGCACAACCACCGTCTCTTGAACAGGCACAGACGGGGCGGGGAGCGCAACTTCAGGTTCTGCAACAGGCGCCGGCGGCTGGGGGGGCACAACCACCGTCTCTTGAACAGGGATGGTCGGCTGGGGGGGCACAACCACCGTCTCTTGAACAGGGGTGGTCGGCTGGGGGGGCACAACCACCGTCTCGTCGACAGGCGCCGGCGGCTGGGGGGGCTCAACCACCCCCTCTTCAACAGGAGCCGACGGCTTGATTTCTTCAACAGGCATTGGCGGCTGGGGACGCGCAACGTCCACCTTTTCAACGGGCGCCGATGGCTGGGGGGGCGCACCTACTGCCTCTTCAACATGCGTAAACGGCTGAGGGGGCACAACCACCGCCTGTTGGACAGGCGTCGACGGCTTGGCGCGCGCAGATCCCCCCCTGACAGCACGCCCCGATGGCTCGGGAGGCGCAACTCCCATATTGAAAACAGGCGCCGACGGCAAGAGGGGGGAAGCTTCCGTCCCTCGAGTAGGCTCCGGCGACTGGGGGGGCACAACTACCGCCTGTTGGACAGGCTTCGACGGCTTGGCGCGCGCAGATCCCCCCCTGACAGCACGCCCCGATGGCTTCGGGGGCGCGACTCCCAAGCTGTAAACAGGCGCCGACGGCAAGAGGGGGGCAGCTTCCGTCCCTCGAGTAGGCTCCGGCGACTGGGGGGGCACAACTACCGTGCTTTGCACAGGCGTCGACGGCTTGGCGCGCGCAGCTCCGCCCCTGACAACACGCCCCGATGGCTCGGGAGGCGCAACTCTCATATTGAAAACAGGCGCCGACGGCAAGAGGGGGGAAGCTTCCGCCCCTTGAGAAGGCTCCGGCGACTGGGGGGGCACAACTACCGTGCTTTGCACAGGCGTCGACGGCTGGGCGCGCGCAACTGCCCCCCTGACAACACGCCCCGATGGCTGGGGAGTTGCAACTCCCACGCTGAAAACAGACGTGGACGGCAGGGGGGCGGCAGCTGCCGTCCCTTGAGTAGGCTCCGGCGACTGGGGCGGCACAACTACTATCTCTTGGACAGCCGACGGCTTGGGGGGCACAATTACCGCCTCTTGATCACGCCCCGATGGCTGGGCGCGCGCAACTCTCGTGCTGGAAACAGGCACCGACGGCTCGGGGGACGCCGCTACCGCCTGGGGAATGAACTCCGACGTCTCGGAGGGCACAGCAACCGCGTCCACAAAAAGCATCGACGGCTGGGGGGGCACAACGTCCGCCTTTCGAACACGTGCCGGCGCCTGGGTGAACCGCTCGGGACTGTGCCACAATATTCCGTGCATTCGCCGGTCGGGTGTAAGGAAATGGGGGGCGGGCGGACAAGGGCACCGAAACGGGTCAAACATTTGGGAGGAAGCAGGGATATGGCGATTGTGTTGTTGCTGGAGAACTGCTTGCTGCTTGGTGGCGTTGCACATTGTCGGGTGGAAGTCGTGGTGCATGTGTCCGGTGCCGTTGTTGCTAGAACTGTGTCGAACGCACTTACTTCCCTGCGTATTTGGGCGTAACGTACTTGTTCATTTTGCTGTAGTGTTCTACACGCGTGCCTGGGTCGTTTGCTTCTTAATCAACGCACGCTACATACCCGCGGTGAAACTAGACTGACTAGCGACCAGAATGACGACCAGTGTCTGCCTCCGTAGGTTAGCCAAAACCACCGTTGTGAGAAAGAGGAAACATTCTACCGTACGTATCATGTCAAGTTTTCTTCATAGGTGTACACTACATAAAACATCCGCGGACGTTCAAGATGCTTAAAGTTTTCTCTTTTGACACCCCCCCCCGGTGTTTGCCATCGGGATTGGGTTTTCGTCGCTTGGCGACGACGTTGTAAAACAAGCCAATTCACTTCGTGAACTCGGCAACCAGGTTACCGGTTTTTTTTCTACCTCCGGTGTTTTTTTTGGCGGTAATCATAATGGTGGTCGAGTAGATCATGTTGTGCGGGGTGGAGAACCCTCACTCCGCGCAAGGGGGATGATCGCACCACGTTGTGGTAATATGGTCAAGCACCCTCGAGGCAGTTACATAGTGCTTACAACTGTCTCTGGAAGTGAAAGCACCAGAAATTAAACAAATTCATACGCAGCTGTCATCCGTACGCAAGGAAGTAAGCACAAGATGCCGAAAACCCTTAGCAGGATGCAGCGCACCCTTCATGCGACTCGCCGAATATCTCACGGCGCTTCGCGCTTGGTGATGTGAGAGCCTGGTCCGGTGAGAACCCGGCGTGCTCCGTCCCGGCTTTGTAGGGATGCGAGGTCAATGGTCTAACGACTACGGCATGCACGACTATGAGTACACATGAGTACACGCATGAACATGTGTTCTATCGTAGGCTCGAGTTTGGGCCGGTGCTCATCATCAGCGTCGCTACGAAGAAGCAAGCCGCCACGCAAAGCGCACACTGTGCACCGAATGAAACAAATACGGTTTTCGGGAGCGCCCGTGCAGCGGCCTTACGCTGTCGGAACTCTCCCGACACTCACTCGTCCTCGAAGGTTGCCACGCCCCACTCAAATTTTTATTGCCAATGGGACACGGATGGCTGTACCACTAATCACGAACTTCATCGCTACCACCTTTAAGCGTGTAATGCACGAACATGACGGGTTCTGTCCCGGTTCCTGCCAGGGTACACCATTTACTAGTCATGAAAACGAGAAGATGCCGACTTCTACCGTGTGCATTGAAGTTGTTTTGAGCCTACCGTCGCGTGAGTTTTTCTAGGTATTTCACATCAAAACTTGTGTGCTATGTAGGGGCTATTTTTTTCGGGGGGAACAGAGGACTCCGCGCGGTTTGTGTGTGTATGCAGGCAGGCGAACATACGCATGTAGTTTGCAAACTACACGTCAGTGTGTGTCGTCTGGAAGGGCAATTATCCGCGCCGCTGACGTGCAGACAGCCCGATGCATACATCATCGTTCAACGGCTAGCGACGTCCCAAACAGGACGAAGAGCTCATTTCTTCCTGCAGAAATTGATGCACGAATGGTATCGCTAACGCTTCTTGAGCGTGTTCTAAAATTTTCTCATGTTGTGCTCAATACCTGTCGCCCGCGTGGCGCACTATCGCCGTCGTAGCACAGTTCACTCGAGTATATACACAGACTGTCAACTGGCGTCGTCATCAGGCTACATATTACCTTGTTTTCGGTGAGGATTTCTATTCAGCAGATCTGACATTCGCTGAGAAGAAGACACAAAGCAATCTAGCACAGGCAAAACCATTAGGGGACTGCTCTTGACTGTATGCAGTATTTGCAGACCCTAAGCCACCGATTTTTTGTCACCGAAAGGATGCAAGGGCGCGCGGGGGCTCTCGTTGTATTTTCTCGAGGTAATTGACTGTGGTCGATCGAGAACCAGAACTTAGACTGCAGGGCAATCCCCGTCTCCTCGTGCAGTTTGACGAATGCTGATTCTTTTCACTATGCCACAGCTTTCTCTCTCCGTCCCTCATGCACCGCGAACACTTCGCTTCACAACCGCACGCGCATTCACTCAGCCGCCCAGTACGCACAAACACGCTCACTCATGGATTCGTGGTGTCCTCCTTCTTTCTGTGTGTGATTTTTTCGGCCTGGTATACTAGAATGTCGTGCTCTTGGCACCTACCCGTTGCCAGCTGTCATGCCAAACATTGATTTAATGTAGTCGACACGTAGTGTTGTAGCGCCTAGATGCACATCACATGTGTTCTTTCAAATGGCGCGCGTTGGGTGCTGCGCTTTTGAAAGTTAGGCCCGTTTCAAGCGAACCACAAAAAAAAAACATGGAAAGAACCTGAAGAAGACATGGAACGCTGAAAAGAAAACCGGTACCACGGTACGCTTGCAGAAGGAATGCAAGAGCCTTTGCACACATTAGGCGACATGTATATATGTCTACTGTACTTCACTTGTGGAGAACCACAGGACATGTAGATCCTGTACTAGTCTACAGCAAACGTGACTTTTAGGGAAGGGCTTCTTCGGGTGGTGCACAGTCTACAGATGGCGCCCGCACTTACGAACCTCTAGACGCTCCTGATGCGCGCAAAGGACAAGCCGACAACAACATCACAGCCCGCCCCGCCTCCACCACTGACCATCGAAGCCGCGGGACAGAAATACGCCCAGACGACCGAGTTCCGGGACCTCGGTGGCCTCGTCAACGAACATGGCGACCTCACCCGGGAGATCAACTACAGGAGCAGAGGAGCGTGGGCGTGCCTCAGGCGATATGGTCGGGAGCTCTTNCGCCTACTGTTCGCGGGAGCATTGGCAAGGCAGCCGGACGGGCGACTCCCGAAACGACTGATGTTCGGTGAACTGGCAGGGGGGAAGAAGCGACGTAGGGGGGGACAGGAACAGAAGTGGCCGAAGTGTGTGCTCGACGACCTGAAGGCATTCGGGGCC
>CACKRE030001401.1:0-23236 GCA_902602495.3 Ectocarpus sp. CCAP 1310/34 | reverse complement strand
GAGACAGTTGTAAGCACTGTGTAACTGCCTCGAGGGTGCTTGACCATTTTAACACAACGTGGTGCGATCATCCCCCTTGCGCGGAGCGGGTTCTCGACCCCGCACAACATGATCTACTCGACACCCATTATGTTTACCGCCAAAAAAAAAACCAGAGGTAAAAAAAAAAAAAGGTAACCTGGTTGCCGAGTTCACGAAGTGAATTGGCTTGTTTTACAACGTCGTTGCCAAGCGACGAAAACCCAACCCCGACGGCAAACACCGGGGGGGGGAAATTGTAGACAAAGAAACATGCCTCCTGAGAGAGAACCGAACCCGCAACCTTATAGTTGTAGGTTCGCGAGGTCAACCGCTGTCGTAGACCACCGGGGTGACCATCAGATGTATCGAAGACAAGTTTTCTTCAGCGCGCCCACCACACACGTTGAATATGGGCTAACAAGAGACGGGTCGAGAGCGGAGAGAAGCTTCAAACCCTGCACGGTCCGTCGCTGCTCGTCCGCCGCGTTTGTGCTCTCGCCCCTCGCTTCAACACCCTGCCGAAAGCCCAGTCGCTGAGCGCTGCCCTGATCTGATGCCGGTATTTGTTGCCGGCATTGGACCCAACAGACCTTGCTGCGACCGTGGTTTCTGTCGGCCAAGACTTCTGTTGTATTAAAGTTTATTTTTGTGCCAGCCAATTCGGCTCAGGGTTGAATACCTCTGAGCTCGAGAAAACGTGCTTCATTTGGCCAGATTATAGATTATGGTACGGACGTGTTGATGATACGGCCGCTGCGTTTCAAGAACGTGCGCCGGCAAACGTATTGTAGTTTCTCCGACAGCTTTTCATCCATACGGCGACCGGACTTTCTTTTTTTCGGTTATTATCCCGTCGCACGTCCGAAGGTTCGTATCTTTTGTAGCACGACTCCGGTCCGGCATCATGTCGTCCCCGGACTCTCTTGCGTTGAAACGGGTTCTATTGTTGCGTGTCACTTGGGTTTCCCCACCGCCGACCCGACACCACAAGCGTTGTCGTGATGATCCTAATGGTACAAGGAAACAACAAACGTGAGGTTGGTTTCCGACCCCCGCGCTGTGGGTTGTGTTCGCTTGGCAACGGCGTTGAAAATCACGCCAATCGCTTGGTGAGCTCGACAACCAGGTAACATTTTTTTGTGTCGCCTTTTGGTTTGTTTCTTGTCCCGGTAGCCATGATGGTGGTGCAGCAGATCATGCTACGCGGGTCGAGAACCCTCACTCCGGGCAATAGGGGATGATCGCACCACGTTGAGATAAATCGGTCAATCATCCTCGAAGCAGTTACACAGTGCTTTTTTCTGTCTCTGGAAGTGGAAGCACCGGAAAATTCGATATGTCATTCGCAGCTTTCACTAGAATGCAAGGACGTAAGCACAAGAGATGTCGAACACGATTAGCTGCATGCAGCGCACCCTCCATGCGACTCGCCGAATACCTCGCAGCGCTTCGCGCTTGGTGATGTGATGCGCTAGCCTGGTCCGTTGAAACCCTGACGTGCTCCGTCCCGGCTTTGCTGGGATGCGAGGTCAATGGTCTAACGACTACCCCATGCACGGCTATGATTACAAATACCCCACAATGACCGATGTATCATCGTCACTGCTCCATGCCTCTGAGCGTCATGTACACGGCTGCGTATCCGAAATGACAAGACTTGTCACAACCGGTGTTTTTTTTGCTATACTTGGTTCTGCCCCGCCCCGACCCCTGTACATACACCGGCATTTCTTGTCCTCCTCTTGTGTCACCGAGGTTGCAGTACCATGTTCTTGTCCGTGGCCGGCATATGCGCGTGTAGCACGGGTTAATGAGCAAGGCCCTTCGCTTCGTTGTGGCGATAACGTGCTGGCCATCACGAGTCTAGCAAAGGGATACGATGAGTTGGAGTTGCGAGTGAAAGCGTCTGCAGAACATCAACCGCACACGAATGTAGCTGGTGTCTCTCTTCGCGGTAGTATCATTTCTCCGCCTGCACGGGAATGAACGTCAGGTGTTAAGAGTGAAAGGAGAGCAAAAAATGTAGTCCCTCACACGAGGGTGTTAAAAAGACAAGCGAGCCGTCTTCTCTTACCCGCCAGACCGTTGGTTTACGTGATAAGCCAAGGATGTTGTGTCAATTGAAGACAAGCATGTCGCAGGGGCCATCGCCACGGCTGTCGATCTAAAGATTACACGGTGAGTCGATCTGCCGATTTGCTCCTGCCGCTCGTCCTTTTGAGGGTGTGTGATGAGGTGAGCTGTAGTATCCTCCACCGATGGCCCCGGAAAGAAGTAGCGGGATGTCCCTGACAATGTGTGTTGCGTTTGCTGCCCTCACTGCTGGACCTTAAGGAACACAAGGAGGACGCGCCCCCCGTGTACATGAAAGTCATCCAGCTCCAGGAGAAAGCGCTGGGTCCTGAACACCCGGTGTTTGGACGATGCCTTAAAAGCTCGGCGGATGACTTAGCAGCAGCGGTGAGTAGCGCTTTTCCTGCTGGATGCGGCTCCTTCGACGAAGGGGTTACCGCTGGTGTTACGTATGTCATGTCGAGCATGTCGTCGGGACCATCGTAATGACCGCCAACCGTCACCTTTGAGTGGGGTCCGCAAAGTGCCGAGTTACGCCTGTCGCAGGTCTGTGAAGGTGTGATGCGTTGACCTGCGCCCGGATCTTAACACACCAATGGCCCTGGAAAAGAGGTGTAGTTGACAACGGTTCCCTGTCGGTGCCACCCTTGAAAATCAGTTGAAATACGACGAGGCGGACGCCCTGTACCTGAGAGCTACAGAAGTCCTGGAGAAAGCGTTTGGCCCCGACCACCCAGAGGTTGCCAGGGTCCTCAACAACCGGGGGAACGTGGCAGCAGCGCAGGTGAGATGCTGTCTCCCGATAGGCGTGATCGTCAGTGTAAGTCTCAGATGTGTTGTGTCGAGCCAACCATGTCGTCGGGGCCATCGCCGCAGCTCGGTAGATCTACAACCTCCATGGTGTCGCCACAGGTTGCGCCAGCCATGAGTAAATCTTCACCCATGCGGTTGCGGAAAGGGTAGCGAAACGCTGTTGGCGTATGCTGCTTTCCTCACTCTCGTCTACCGCACAGGGCAAGCATGAGGAGGCGGCCCCCTTATGCAAGAGGGCCATCGAGATCCTGGAGAACGCCTTCGGCCCTGACGACCTGGAGCTTGCATCAACCCTCATGAACCAGGGGGATGTGCTACGGGAACAGGTGAGAATCCATGCCTTGCTGGGAGTATCCGTCGATTCGGTTCGCAACTGTTATTGTGTGGAGCATGTCGTCAGGGCCATCGCCATGACGACTGTCCTCCTGAAAAAATGAATGTTGTCGCCAAAGGTCCGAGTTGCAACTGCCGAGGGTCGTTGATTCTTTTGCTGTGGTAATCTGTGCGTGGATCTTCATCGGCCACGTGAAGGAACCTAATGGGGTGTGGTTGACAACATCTGCCGTGCGTCGCTGTCCTTCCGTCGTACAGGGCAAGCATGAGGAGGCGGACTCCCTGCACCAGAGAGCTACCGCCATCCAGGAGAAATCGGTTGGCTCCGACGACCCTACGCTTGCTGAAACCCTTAACGACCAGGCGAACGCGCTGCAAGCACAGGTGCTCCACCCTCCTCTATGATCAAGCCTCATTTTATCCGTGCCAATCCCTTTTTTCACACCTCCTGTTCGACGGATGGCGGTGCGTCGTCCCCAAAGTGTCTCTTCGGGAGGTTCCCCATGTATCTCCATCCTCTTCGACAAGCAGCCCGGCGGGCACGTACCCGGAGCCGTCATGATCTTCTCCCGTATCACCAGTGCTTCCATCCTGTGTAACTAAGTGCCAGACAGCATGGAACATACTTTCGAAAGCAATCTTAACTCGTAATCGGAACAGATACGAGCGCCCAAAGGGCTTCCCATTCCTCCTCGGAGGTCATATTTTGGACGCTGTAGTCGTAGTCCGTATGTCTTACGTCTGTGAGATCACTTGTCCATGTTGTCGGAGTCTGTCTCGACTTGTCTTGTTGGTATGGCCGTCACACTGCCTCCAGAACCCATCGCGACAAGTCCTTACCAGATACACCTTGTCGATGCCATCAAGACTGCTGTGTCCCTGCAAGGGCTGGTGGCACGTTGACGTGATCAAGCACAAACTCCTTGGATTACTACCGGAGAAAGTGACACCACGAAGCGAAACTGAGCAGGATCCCGCGTGTCCTCCAAAACACAGCGTACACACCCTACGATGATATCCATACCACGGAACATTCCGTCTTCGCCGACAAGAAGGCACGTGTCGCGGGAGTTCGAACTTCCTGCCTCACCCATGTATTCTTCCTATTCACCCAGTTTGGATGGGTGTCGGTTGTATAGGATTGGTATCCTATTGTTGCAAACACTTTCGATTTCTGTGTGAACCGTGGGTATCTTGTAGCAGTTTCAATCCCAATTTTTTCGTGTTGAAAACATATTCTGTGTTGTGCGGGCTTTGTGTCGCAGTCTCAAGCCCCCACGATGCGGACGTGTAAGATTAACGTTTGACCATAACAAGTCCTAAAAAATATTGCAGGTGTAGGCTTTGATATACGCCCGACCATGTACTATCTCATCGGAATGTATTTGATTGTAGATGCGGACGTGTAAGATTAACGTTGGAGCATAAAAAGTCCTAAAAAATATTGCAGGTGTAGGCTTTGATACACGCCCGACCATGTATTATCTCATCGGAATGTATTTGTCGGTATCCGCTCATATTGCACGAAGTCCTACACAATAGACCCTCGCCCGCGGATCGGTCATTCGACGTACCCTCTCGCCGTAAAATGACCCTATAAGAAGTTAAAAGACCTTCACCTATTGGTCTACCATTTCGCCCACCTTTTGGCCAAAGCCTAAAGGTGTGTGGATGTGATTTCACACCGGTTGGGTTGTTGCTACCCTTGCTGTACCTCTTTCGTGCAGGGCAAGTACGAGGAGGCGGGGGGTTTGTACCTGAGAGCTGTCGAGATCCTGGAGAAAGCGCTTGGCTCCGACCACCCGAAAGTTGCCCAAAGCCTGAGCAACTGGGGGATCATGTTAGACACGCAGGTGATAGCCTGTTCCCTGGTAGGCGTCATTGTCCATCGATGGGTCTCAGCTGTTGCATGTCGCGTCAAGGATGTCGTCAGGACCATCGCCACGGCTGTCCATCTGCAGGGCACATGGTGCCGCCAACGAAAGTATCGAGTTGCATCTGCTGCGGGTACTTGAGGGTTTTGGTGAGAGTTGTGCGACTGTTTTCACCAACCGCTGCGGAAAGGAACGTCTGGGACGTCGCTAGTAACATCTGCCGTGCCTTTTGCTGTCCCTGCCGGACATCGCCGTTCAGGGCAAGTACGAGGAGGCGGGCGCCTTGTACCTGAGAGCTATAGCCATCGAGGAGAAAGCGCTTGGCCCAGACCACCCGACTCTTGCTAAAAACATCAACAACCGGGCGAATACGTTACAAGAACAAGTACGAGTATTTTCCTGGGTACGCGGCTCTATCGTTATCCCTTTCAGGACGCCAATAATCAAGGACACCCCCGCGTTTCGGGTCCTATTTTTTGGTTCAGAAGCACGCCTGTCTCCTGTAGTAGTTTTTGAATCCTACGTTTTCGCGGCGATCTGAACTCCACCTCACGACTAGCACTTAAGCCTACCGTGGAGGAGGAGTAGTTCAAGTATGGCCCGCACGTCTTAACGGGATTGTTGCGGTAAGCTTCCTGCGAATCTTCACCGATGGCTCCGAGAAAGGTGGGATGAGATTGGCAACGGCTCCGTATTTGTACAGGGCAAGTACGGAGAGGCGGACCCGCTGTACAAGAGAGCAATCGACATCAACGAGAAAGCGCTCGGCCCCGAGCACCCAGAGGTTGTTAGAAGCCTGAACAACCGGGTGACGGGGCTGGAAGCACAGGTATTGCGGCCGTCCCTTGAAGTGTCGACCCGGTCGGTGCACCGTGGTCCGGGAGGGCAGACGTACCTTTCTAGCACAGCTTTTTCGGGGCATCTTTACTGCTGAGGTCCGGCCATGCAGCGACCGGCGCCCGAATGTGCTGAATAGGTTGCCCCGTGACTTGGAAGGGTTCGGTGAGCCGTAGCAATTTCGCAGTCGGCCCCATGAAGGGAAGTAGTACTGGGTTGTGTGATTGATATGTGTTTCACACGCATGGGCTTCACTTGATCTTTCGCTTTTTCGTGTGCAGGGACACTACGAAGAGGCGGATGCCCTCCGCGTGCGCGTAATCGAGATCGAGGAGAAAGAGCTCGGCTCCGACAACCCGAAGCTCCCTAGAACCCTAAATAACCGGGCGAGATCGTTGCAAGCACGGGTGAGCCATGTTGCCTTTTAAGCCACCTCAATTCGGCGTGCATGGAACAGCTGGTGTTGGGCCAAGTAAGGGCAAGCACGTCTTCAGGCTGTCCGCCAATGCCGTCCAATATCTGCTGGTTGCACAGTATCGCCAACGTGGCGAGTCACACCTGCCGCAGGTCGTTGAACGCTTGATAAGCTGAGTTCGTACGTGAGTCCTCATCAATTCATGACGGAAACAATAGCGGGCTGCAGATGACCACCCTTTGCCGCATGCATCTTCCTTTCAGGGCAAGTACGAGGAGGCGGACGCCTTGTACCGGAGAGCTGTCGATATCTACGACAATGCGCCTGGTCCTGACAACCGTGAGGTTACCATAGCCCTGAACAACTGGGGCCTCATGTTACAAGCACAGGTGCCAGCCTGTTCCCGTTTAAGCAATGTCGTCGATGTATCGATCTAGGACGTTATTGAGTGGATTGGAGCATGTTATCTCATCACGACCATCGCTACGGCTGTCGATCTGCAGGCAGACGGTGCCACCAAAGTGCCAAGTTCCAACTGCCGTATGATTGTTGTGAACTATGCGCAAAATCTTCACATGGCTACTTAAACGGTAGTGGGATGCTGTTTGACAACTTTTCTCGATATACTTACCCCCCTCACCGTTGAACCCTTTCGTTCGTACAGGGCAAGTACGAGGAGGCGGACTCCTTGTACCTGAGGGCCATCAACATCTCTGAGAAATTGCTCGGCCCGGACGACCTGGAGGTGGCCAAGTCCATCAACACCCGGGGTAACTTGGCAGCAGCACAGGCGAGAGCTCACTCCCTGCCGGAGGCCTCCTAGAAGCAGTTCGTAGAAGCAGCTAAATAGCTGTTGCTGTGTGAAGTTGAGCCAAGCGCATGTCGGCGGGGCCATGACGACGGCTATGGATCTGAGGGTTGAATCGTACCGCAAAGGCGCCGAGTTGTGCCTGCCGCAGGCGGTTGGAGGGTTTGGCGTGCTGAGGAAGCTGTGATTGAGTCTTCATCGGCTACGGAAAGGGTAGCGGAATGTGGTCGACAGCATATGCCGCGTGTTTGCTGCGCGCCATGGATACCCCCATGCAGGACAAGCACGAGGAGGCGGACGCCTTGTACCTGAGGGCCTTCGAGGTCAGGGAGAAAGCACTCGGTCCCGACGACCCTAGTCTTGCTGAATGCCTGAACAACCGGGTATTCGCATTGCTTGCACAGGTGACTCCCCGTTCCGTGATTTCGTTGTCATTGGTGGGTTTTGCCGGCCAGGTTCACGCAACTCGCACCAGAGGGTTAGGGGCGGACTTGATGGAAGACCGTCCTGCCAGGCAGACAGCAAACTCGCCATTTTAAGGCGTTGTCATTAACTTTTAACCCGCATCGCCGAATTCCTTGTGGATGATGCCCCACCTCATCCTATCCGCAAGCTATGAGCCTCAAAGAGAAGTGGCTTGACCCACACCACCCCAGGCCATGGCAGAACCCCTCCATTCCATACCCAGCCACGGATATTGGCTGTACAGGTGATAGTTCCCTCCGGAGTCGAGTTTCGTTGGCGATCACATTCCGTTCATGAAGTCCCCCCAATGCAGTATGTTTCCCGCCAAGCACCCGTCCCACTTACGTCCCCGACATACCTACGAAAGTTTGAGGATTCTTCCAAGGCGCGCTGTATTTTTTGGGTGCGCATCGCCCGTTCCGTGTTGTTTCTTGAAGCGAATTGATCGATCCTGTGATATTGAGCAGCGGTATGCATACCCATGTCAAGCCCCTTCGAGTGGGGCCGGCATATGGGAACGCGTACTACTGACATGGTTTGTACAAAACCCATAGGATCCACCCTCACGGGCCCCGCTTCGCTTCTCCCTCGTGCACCGCCTTCTGCAGGGGAATCACGCCGAGGCGAAGCCGCTCTTGGAGCGAGCCCTAGCCATTCGGCGGAACGCGCTCGGGGACGAGCACGAGGATACGATATCCTCTTCGAAAGCGCTGAAGGCATTGAATGCCAGCCAGGGATAAGGGAGTATAAGTGGATTGTCGGCCACGGCCGTCAACGAACGCACCGCACCTGCGCAAGCAAGCGCTGGTGACCGGGGCCACCTGCGCAGTAAAACGTTGGCTCTTGGGCCCTACGATGACATTCTAGAGTGTCAAGCGTTCTCTGATGAACGCGTTCGCACTACAGAAGATCATTGGCGTCTGAGAGCACCTTCCCGCACAGCGACACCACGGCAAAGCAATCACAGAGTCCGGGTGCTCTTTATGAGTTGATGAGAATACTTTCAAGCATGCGCCAGGGAGCAAAATAGAATGGGATCTTGTGGTGCGTTGGCTGTTTTGTTGGGGGGGGTACCAGGGGGTTAGTCCGGGTGCTCTTTATGAGTTGATGAGAATACGTTCAAGCATGCGCCAGGGAGCAAAATAGAATGGGATCTTGTGGTCCGTTGGCTGTTTTTTTTGGGGGGGTACCAGGGGGTTGAAGTGAACAAGTATTGGGTGGGGACCTCAACAATGGTCGCGATATCGTCATGAGCTTCCTCCTGGTTTGGCTGGAAGGCAAGGAGGAGGCGTGGATGCTTGAATGATATCTCTTTCCCTGCGTTTTCTGGTTTATTCTGCGTGTGTGCCGCTGTCTGTGTTCGAGCGTGCATGGTGTACATGGCAGTCTAAATAGCCCTACGGCGAGTGATGCTGATTCCGAGCGTTCTCTGCTGGAGCCGATTCTTCTCACGGAGGCGGTCTGTCTTTCGCGATGAGCCATTGCATAGTAGCGCAAAGGCGGCAAGCCTATCGAGTGGTTCGGGGTGCCTGGAAGGCCAAGCCTGCTGCTTGTTGCTGCCGTTCGTTGCAATCGAGTATATTTTTTTCTACGTGTCTAGAAACAGAATGCACGTGGACATGTATCCTTCCTGGTAGACTATGATGTTTGTTGTGGTGTGTTAGGCTGGGACGCAACCTGAATGAGGAGCTTCAAAGCAGAAATCGCTGAACCCCTCCTAGGAGCACAGCGGGCTAGAGCTCGACGAAGGCCCGGTATTTGCATCCACCGGAGTGTGCGTTTATCTGCAAGTACGAAAAGTTTTGTGTTGGATTTGCTTTTTTTCTGCCGCGCTTCTCGTGTCGTAGAGCTTTCAATTGGTCGCGCTTGCGTGAGGTGAGGGTATCAACCACATTACCCTTGTCAGGAGCCAGGTACTCCGCGTGACTCAAGCGAAGTCTGACAGCAACCTCCCACGCGGGAGAGATCAAGATTGAGCCCGCTGTCCTCTATTTGAGCTCAGAACGACCATTACCGCACATCAGAGGGAGGAAGGACGGAGGCCAGAGGCTTTTTTCGGGCCCTATGCGGCATTTTTTTTTTGGTTGTGATGCGGCCATGATTAACTCGGCTGAGCGTGTCCCCGGGCCTCTCGCTGTTTGCCTCTCGTTGTGGCCGAGCGGAAGTGCGTCGTGATTGTCATCCTACTCAACAATGCTTGGGTAACAGCAAATTTCTGCTTCAAACGAATGATGATCTACAAAATTGTCCTTAGGAACCCTACACTCGAATGTTAGGCTCTCGGCGTGGGGGGTAAGGGAGATGTGGGTTTAATAGCCATGTTTTCTTATTGCTACCGTTTCAATTGCTCGGGTTTCTCTGCTGGTGGGGGGGCTGTATTCTACCTGTAGTCGACATGTTGTGCAGAGATTATCAAAGGCCGCATTGTAAGCAGATTAGCCGCGGACCGGCGATAGATAGGGCAAGAGGCGCACGCCAATGGCGTATCGTTCATTCGATCGAGGGTGCTACATAGTGCGTCGCATTCGAGCACGCTGTGTGATCGATAGCACATGTCTTGTTGGCGATACGTGGTGAAAGGGACGTGCCACCCTACTTCGACATTTTTTTAGTCGACGGCCCCCCCTTGACAGATGCTACAGTGTACTACGTGGTTTGCGAACCCTCCGCACTCGTCCAGCTTGTAGCACGCAACCTACTGTTCGCACACATCTTCGGAGATGTCCGATTGTCTTGAGACCTTTGTTTTCGTATCTTTTTACTCCTATATATTTACTAGTTTTATGTATATATTTTTTCCGTTGTTCGCGAGTGTGGGTTGTTTCAGGTCCTTTCCTGCCTGGTCTTCGCATGTCTATACGCGGTCTATCCCCTTTTGACTCAAACTCGGGGAGGGATAATGGTTTGCGATGCCCTACCGAACCACCTTAGGCGCGACAAGATTTGCACTGTAGTTCGAGATCGGCATTTGAGACCGGGTCGGGCCAGGGTGGGGCTATGCGAATGAAAATGACACGGACAGAAAAAGTGAACATCGGTCGACAGAGACCCAAAGCTCTAACGAGCTTGGAAATTGCGTCAGGGCCTTAGTGCGGTAGGTGCGAATTAATGAATCATCCTGGGGGTGGGGTTTGGACACTCCCCTGCTGTCTCTTCTGGGTAGGGGACTAGGGATCCGCGAAAGCGAGAACGTTCATCGATGACACTTTCTTTTTTTGTTTGTTATTCTCCCATCATCGGACTCTGTCGTCTGCCCCTCTGGCCCCTATCCTCCACTTCTACCAGCTAGACGACCCAACCGGGGTCACATAGGAGGGGGGGGGCTGGACCCCCTCCTGCAGTTCCTGCCTGAGACGTTTTTATCGCGACAAGGGTACAGCAATCCCTTCCCTGTAGTACAATGAATATTTCGAGGACTGGCGTCAGCGCCGCGAAATACCTAGTGATAGTCGGTGCATGCAGGTCCACATCAGAGGCAATCAATGCTCGTTAGTCTCACACAAGAAAGTCGACCTGAGCGTGGGTTAGTACGTGTTTCGTTCCAATAGGGAGGGGGCGTTACCGCGAGGCCACTGTGGACTGTGATCGCATGAGACCGACAAAGATCGAGAGATTGAGTGAGTCGGGCGAAAGCATATTCAGCGGAAGCGCCAGCCACAGCATGATCAATGAAGGACGGCCCTTCGATCCGAACGCGAACCAAAAAGCGAGAACCAACCTGTTTGTCACAGCTCCAGGAAACAAGGGCGGAGAGACGGACGACGACTCAAGCACCACTGCAGCAACCATGATGCTGCTTCAACTATGTGCTGGAGTGTGCACCTGGGTTACATTCCAGAGCAATATAGCGCGTCAGTACCACATGCAAAAAAAAAGTCTGCCAGGGGTGCCGTGTCATGAAGTGATCTTGTCCACAGCAAGCAAGCCACGCTGTGTATCTGTTCCTCACCAACGGATTGTTCGATTCATTGCTCGTCGCAACCACCGTACGTCCGATATTTTTCCTCTGCTCACAACCACACCAACTCTAGCAAGGGCCGTACGAAAGTGAAGTGGCTCCGAGAGGTCGCGCAAGGCTGGCGGCCGGGCAGTCGAAACACGGTTTTGCTCTGGGCTGCTTAGACTGAACCAAGACATGCCGCCAGAATGTCCCTTCCGCCTTACGCACGGCTTACGCGAAAGCAGCAAGCAGATGAAAGCAAAAAGTGCGTCTCTATAAAGCAATGCTGCTACTGATAGGCACATCCTTCTCGGCGGCACACACCAAGTCCCTTGTTACACCTACTTACACCATCCACAAGGGTTCACGCACGAAGAAACACGTTCATACCTTCGTTGGGTATCCAAAGAGGAACTCGAAGGGAGGTCGTTCCAAAAACGAGAAAAATTTGACTACGAAAAAAGCACAATTATGCTTGTTTCTCCACGCAAAAAGCAGTGCATGACTGATTTGAGTTTCATCGAAGAGGCATCGGCTTCACTTTGTACGTGCATCCCAGTACATGCGACCACAACATGTAGCACGTCACCTCACATGCAGACATTAATGTTGGGGGTTGTTCAATCGCATCAGGGCACTAGGTCTTTGCACTCGCTCTCCTTCAAACCCTGCACTAGATATGCAAAACGTGTGCTTAGGACAACGTTGGTCGTCGGCTTGCATCTTTCGGAGTACACTATCACTCTCTAGTCGCCCCCCGCCAGCCACATATCGCTTTCATCACACGTATCTATCTACAGTACTTCAACCGGGATCCATATAATGTACACGGTCATTCTTCACAGCCACCAAACACACAATACCATCCACCGATCGATGGCACCCAGCGATGTTTGACGCCGCCATAGTTCAGAGCGTTGCCAACCACCAGCCATCGGGGTCAGGATAGACGCGCAGCCTCGGCAAGATCAACAAACCACAACGGCTTCTTTCGACTGGTCTGGACTAGCCAAAAACTGGCACACCCTCGTATCTGCTTCGATAACCAGGCGAATCTTAATCAACCGGCTTGAGTCGAGGGAATGGAGCCTAGCCTAGCACCTCCGAGTGTCGCACCCCCCGCCACACGGACGCCCTTTCTTCTCCAAGTCCTGCTAGCCCCGAATTTGTCCGGCCTCCTCTCCTTCTTTTCCCGTGTCCTTCTCGACAGTAGTCTCTCCTCGTCCGGCCACACAGGCAAAGGCCGGTGACCATAAACAGCTTCCTCTGCCCCCGCCTGCTTTCAGTCCAGTCCATTGTGTAGACCATGGCCTACTTATACTCAAACCGATTCCCTAACCGTTTTCTTCAGCCTTCCTTCTGGCAGAATGAGCCGATTTCGTGGACGTTCGTCTTCCAACCTCAACGAGCGCAGATACCACCGACTCCTTCCTCCTCCTGCTCGCCTGAGCTGAATGTGTGTGGACGTTGGCCTACCAATCTTACCGAGCATACCACCCGACCGACTCCCTCCTCCTCCTCCTCAGCCGGCCCGCGGCCGAGCTCGGCGACGGCGGGCCGTGCACCATGATGTCCGCCCCCACCCTGGCACCGCAGAGCGGTCCCCCCAGAGCGCCCTGTAGCTCCCAGTCCCCGCGGAGACGGTAGGCGGGCCCGCTGCTCCCGTCCCAACCGCCGCCGGACGACGAGGAGGAAAACATGTCAGCGTTGTCATCGAGGCCGGACGTCCCGGGAACTAGTTGCGCCGCCTCAAGGGGGAGGTGTACCTCGCCAACAACACGGTCACCGCGTCCACTGCGGCCCGTTTCGAAGCTGGGCAGTTGAGTTGGCGGCGGGGGAAAGGGGAGGTGGTTAGGTTTGAGGAAGGTGGTGTGTCCAGAAGCAGCTGTGCTAGTTGAACAATTCATGGCTCGGCTGAAACCTCACACGACAACCAAGGGAGCTCCCCCGTCCATCGAGACAAGCACACGGCCATAAAAAATAACTGTAGTGTACAATCCGATTGGAACGCTCCCCTTCGTGGCATGCAGTTTCTCTCTGTCTCTCTTTTGTGCTCTCTCTCCGTCTCTGTCTTTCTGTCTGTCTGTCTGTCTGTCTCCCTCTCTCTCTCCCTCCCCCCTTCTCTCCCTCTCTTTTATCTCATCTCTCCACCAAAAACAACAACAACAACAACAACAACAACACTCTTTCCATTAGTTTCCTCTTGCTCACCTGTCTACAACGGCAATGGTGAGATACGCCCCCCTGATCGGACAGTCGCACCCCAGAGGAAAAACCTCCGTGAACCTCGGAGCGAACCCCTGCCGTGCCGACGTCTTCGCCGTCAAGCCCCCCAGCGATACCGTCACGTAAAACGGGCGAGACGAACCCCCGGCGATAAGCCCGCCGCCACCATCGGCCCCTCCCGCGAAACCACCGCCGGCACCGCCGCCGCTGTTGCCGTTGGAGGGAGGCCGGCCGGTGATGGCGGCATCGAGTCCGGAGCAGTAGATGCTGCGGACCGTCACCTCACCCCGTTCGAACGGGGGGCCATCGTAGCTCTTCTGATGCTGACTAAGCTGTCGTTTTTTCGACAGTTGGCAGGCATATAAGCGGAGAAGGGCGTGCCGAAAAAAAGTGGGTTAGGAGAGCACCAAATGGTGTTTTGAAAAAGAGTGCACCAAAACATGTAAATCAATTTTCGCAATTGCTAACTCTTGGGTCATCGATTGTTCTGGTTGTCTTCAACGTGTGACGGGATGAGATCCAAGCGTACCAAGAGTCCAGGAGCAAGCCGTTAAAACTCTTCCAGAATCGCACTCGACGCCATGCAAGACACATAGGCGGGGCTATGGCCCCTGCAGCAAATTTGGGGACCACTTCACCTGAATAACATCGCCTAAAAAATATATCGTGACACTACGTAGGACAGCACCGGTTGAGTTGCTTTTTTTTTCCAACACACGCTCGGGTAGAGAGGGAAGCTGCAATTGTATAAGGACAACTCCAATTCCACTCTGTAAATGTGACGCTCATGGTCACCGACTCACCGCCATAGCCTCGGAGCAGGTGCGACCGCCTACCCCCCACCCTCCCCCACCCATCAGCGTCTCGTACAGAGACCCAAGCAAGCCATTCGCTCGCGCCCCCCCGCCGCCGCCTCCGCCGCTTCCGTCACAACCGCCGCCCCCCCCGCCCCCGCCGGTGCCCCACTGGTCTATCCTCACCCAGCCGCCGGTGCCGCGCTTCTTGGCCGCGAGGGAGCGCAGGGCAGACATGTAACCGCCCACTGTCCTCCCGGGGGGACCCCGGGAGAGCCGCAGCGACACGTTCGCGTAGGCCAGGACCACGGCCGCCCAAAGCACCAGCTGCGCGCCCGCCGTCAGCCAGCGTGCCCGGGCCACCAGCGCTGCCGCCGCCGCCGCCGCCGAAGCCGAAGCCGCCGTCGCCGCTGCCGCGGCGCTCCTCCTCCGCCCCCCGCCGCCGCCGATCTGACCCAAGACGCGGTGTGGAACGTCGCGGAGCAGGAGCAAGCGGGCCAAGCCGGATCTGGTAGCGGTAGCGGTAGCGGCGGCGGGGGCGACGGTGCTGCTGGCACCCCCGCCCCCGAGGACGTAGGCGCTGAAGAGGGGCTCCAGGAGCAGGGCAGCGAGGGCAACGGCGGCGGCAGGCTTGACGGCCACCGAGGGCTCCGAGCGGATGGTCCTGCTGAGCACGACGAGCAGGAGGCAGGCCGGCCCCACGCCCTTCGTGAGGACGTCGTAGCAGGTGAATTCGCAACCGCCGCCGCCGCCGCCGCCGACATCGTTGCCCGCCAAGCCCCTGTGGGAAAGGGATGACCGAAGTTGGAAATCAACACGAAATGGGTGCTATCAACAATCACAAATTCGGAAGAAACCTAGGGCTGAACTCGGTCTCATTGAGGGCTCCATAGTGCAAGCTACGATGTTCGCCGCTAAGGACAAATACATACCGACCAAAACACGAGCAGGTGTTAAGAGAAGTTCCTGTTGGGTGCTGCACGCCAGAACGTGAGCCCTGCTTCTCAATGGTGGTGTGCACCAATTCTACACTACAACAGGAACAGCGACCATCACTACAATTCACGCCTTGTGTGACCCACTTACCCCGAAATCGTGGTCGAAAGTCGGTCGGCCGCGACGCCGCCCAACACGCCCCCTAAGGTTGTCGCCTGAGTAACAAAAGCGCAAGATAAGACGATGCATTGCGGTTGGTGTTTGTCGGCCGGGTTGGCATGCGACCACCAGCAACCGTATGTGAGTAGGAGGAGAGAGCAAAAGAAAAAATGTAGGGGCGTAGGGGCAGTGCTTGTTTGGCAAACGAGTCGCGGATCATGTGCAAGAAAAAAACACCAAGTACCGCAACTTGAAGTACATTTTCAAAGAGTGGAAAATGAAAGCGCCCCGTCGACGGCAACGGTGTGAAGGTTCCCTGTAAGGCTGGTTCTGTTGTTCTTGTGGGACGAATAAACACAGACAGCGGTCGCCCCTCAGTTCGAACTACTGCTGTATAGGGCTGTGTACTACGGGTTCGCCATGCTGCTGTTTGGTACAATAATATTGTGCGCAGCCTTCACTTCTACTTGGAGAAAACAGTAACACCTGAAAATATTTCATGCTTTGGGGGGGAAACGCGCCCTCATCCCACACCTGAAATCTCGTCCACGAGATCCCTCCTCGCGCGACAAGTATATTTTTACCGTTTGGCAACGGTAGACGGCAGGCGGTGATTACCAAGGCAGCGTTGCCCTTGTTGGGAGGTGAAAATCGCTGACACAGGTTACCGAACCACACATCAGCGACGCTCGTTCTTGTTGCTGTGTCTTCGCAAATTAATAGCATTTCGGTCTGTGCTCAGTGCCTTCCAACATCCGTCCTGGACCATGACTGACGCGGGCGCCTTCCGTGGTCGCATATCCCAGCTTAGGCCACTTGTTACGCTGTCTCTTTTTGGGCTGTCCCTTTTCTCAAAAAGGGACAACTGACCAAAAACCACTTGTTACGTGGTCTTTTTTTTCGTTTTTGAACCTCCCGAAAAGGGCCAGCGAAAAAAGATCACCCCATCCTGTCCCTTTTTGGTAATTTGTCCCTTTTTGAGAAAAGGGACAGCCCAAAAAGAGACAGCGTAACAAGTGGCCTTACACTACTAGTATTATTTTCATATATAATAGAAGTATAAAAATATTACCAGTATTCACCCGAGACACCAAAAAGGTACTTCGTGATAGTTGCTTAGCTGGTTCATGGAGCCACGCCACAAACGGCCGTATCACTGAGCGACGCGATTGGAAACTGTCAGGCTTTCCTCTGTACCCATGGCGTGCCGATCCGCTGTGCGGGATCTAAATACGGGCATAGGGATATCGAAGGGCTTGTGACGAGTGTTCATTGTTCGTGCACCCGCTGTGGGCGTACGTACCACTCATCAATTGCATTAGTACACACACCTTACAAGCACAAGACACGCAGCAAGCACTCACCAGACTCAAAAGCTTGCTGTTTCCGGTGGTCACAGTCCCCACGGCAGCCGGTACGCCTACGCCGGCTCCGGCAAGGAACCAAGGGATGTTGAGGCTGGATGCCCACATCGCTCCGGATCTCAACAGCAGTTGGAGCATTTCGTGATCCTGGGCCATTTTATCCCAGGACAGTTTGATTACGCAAGCCTCACAAGTTCGAAAGTACACGCAGCACAAGCGTGGAAGGTGTGGAGGCTTCTTCTTACTTGGTCTCCTGGGCACCTACGATGGGTTGTAGGGAGACGAGCCGAAAGAGGAGGGGGCGGGACAAGGACAACGGAAAACGCGGTGGAATTTCGATGACCCCGAACCGGCGGCTGCTGCAGAGGCGTTATCTGTCACACACTGCTACGCGCAGCGAAAAAAAAAGAAAATATTTGGCAAACGACGCCTCCAACGGAAACGTGTCCCCCCCCTGGAAACCCTGCCAAGCAAGCGGCGAGACCCGCGCAGTCCTCACCGTACATCAACGTGGACAGTGGGCGAAGCAGGAGCGTAGGCGTCCAGTCTCCGACGAAGGTACGCTGGATTACTCATACACTAGAAGTCGGCGAGACTCTTTGAACCAGTTACGCAGCGTAGCAGTGTATATCCGGAATATACTCTGAGCGTACCAACCAGAAGACAGCCACCGACATCACGTACCCAACAGCAGTAACACCCCAGTCTCTTCATGACCCCGGCTTAATACAGCGACATTAGGCTTTTTCAACGTACTCAGCTTACATTTTCATCTAATGCAAAAATAATGGCTTCATTTGGTGCAGAGACGCCTAAGCATGACGAGGTCAAAGTTCAAATATGTTGTTGGATCCCGTGGATGGTGGCACCCGTAGTCACGGGTGTGGACGACGGTGGGTGCGTGGGTGCGCTTCCATGAGGTTGGCACGATGCAACCAAACCTTGGTTTTTTCTATCGAATATGCTCACGTACCCACCTAGTGCAAAAGGAAATACTTCATTTTGGTGCGAGACACTTAAGAATGACGTNCGTAGGCGTCCAGTCTCCGACGAAGGTACGCTGGATTACTCATACACTAGAAGTCGGCGAGACTCTTTGAACCAGTTACGCAGCGTAGCAGTGTATATCCGGAATATACTCTGAGCGTACCAACCAGAAGACAGCCACCGACATCACGTACCCAACAGCAGTAACACCCCAGTCTCTTCATGACCCCGGCTTAATACAGCGACATTAGGCTTTTTCAACGTACTCAGCTTACATTTTCATCTAATGCAAAAATAATGGCTTCATTTGGTGCAGAGACGCCTAAGCATGACGAGGTCAAAGTTCAAATATGTTGTTGGATCCCGTGGATGGTGGCACCCGTAGTCACGGGTGTGGACGACGGTGGGTGCGTGGGTGCGCTTCCATGAGGTTGGCACGATGCAACCAAACCTTGGTTTTTTCTATCGAATATGCTCACGTACCCACCTAGTGCAAAAGGAAATACTTCATTTTGGTGCGAGACACTTAAGAATGACGTGGTCAATATTCAAATTTGTTGTTGGATCCCGCGGATGGTGGCAACACCCGGAGTCACACGTGTGTAGGGCGGTGGGTGCGTGGGTGCACTTCCATGAGGTTGGCACGAGGCAATCAAACCTTGGTTTTTCTATCGAATATGCTCACGTACCCACCTAGTGCAAAAGGAAATACTTCATTTTGAGAATTACGCGGTCAATATTCAAATTTGTTGTTGGATCCCGCGGATGGTGGCAACACCCGGAGTCACACGTGTGTAGGGCGGTGGGTGCGTGGGTGCACTTCCATGAGGTTGGCACGAGGCAATCAAACCTTGGTTTTTCTATCGAATATGCTCACGTACCCACCTAGTGCAAAAGGAAATACTTCATTTTGAGAATTACGCGGTCAATATTCAAATTTGTTGTTGGATCCCGCGGATGGTGGCAACACCCGGAGTCACACGTGTGTAGGGCGGTGGGTGCGTGGGTGCACTTCCATGAGGTTGGCATAATGAAACGACACCTCGATTGTTTTATCTACGAAGCTAACATACCCACCTTTTACAAGAAGAATGACTTCATTTGGTACAGAGACACAGAAGAATGACGAGGTCAAATTTCAAGCTTGATGTTGGATCCCGCTCGTGATGGCCAGCAACCACGGGCACGCGTGTGTACGGCCGCGGGTGCATGAATATAAGGTTGGCACGCCACAACTAAACGTAGATTGACTGTTCAACTGCCCACCTATTGCAAAAGTAATTACTTCATCGGGGTAAGAGACACTCAAGCATCACGAGGTAAAACGTCAAAACGCCCATGTGGATCCTACGCATATGATTNGGGCGGTGGGTGCGTGGGTGCACTTCCATGAGGTTGGCATAATGAAACGACACCTCGATTGTTTTATCTACGAAGCTAACATACCCACCTTTTACAAGAAGAATGACTTCATTTGGTACAGAGACACAGAAGAATGACGAGGTCAAATTTCAAGCTTGATGTTGGATCCCGCTCGTGATGGCCAGCAACCACGGGCACGCGTGTGTACGGCCGCGGGTGCATGAATATAAGGTTGGCACGCCACAACTAAACGTAGATTGACTGTTCAACTGCCCACCTATTGCAAAAGTAATTACTTCATCGGGGTAAGAGACACTCAAGCATCACGAGGTAAAACGTCAAAACGCCCATGTGGTTCCTACGCATGTATTGGTAATCATCCGCAGGCACGTTCGTGCGTGGCCGGGTGTAATGCACATCGAAAGCAGGCCCCAACAACGCAACACCCAACATAAGTGTGTGTTGCATCTATCGCACTAGGATTCGATGAAATCGATGTCCAATCTTTCAAGTTCAGTATTTGATCCGTTGTGAATTGCTACTGCCACACGTTTCGTGACATATGTGATTCGGCGTACCCGTTCGTGCTGGCCACACGTCAAAGAATAACGACGTACCCGTTCGTGCTGGCCACACGTCAAAGAATAACACTAGATTTGGACACGTTGATCTGGAAACTGCCACCGACAGTTCGAGGCGGCACCACGAAGAAGAGCACCGCTGCTGTAACAATTTCGTGACCAAGCATTAACCAATTGTCGTTTCCTTTGTTTGTCGATACGCAACCTCGCTTTCAGAGGTGGCTTCATGATGTCGTGCAGTCACGCAACCGCATGGCTAACCGGGACAGAAGATGGTGTGTTGTTCCCCCCTGTGCTGTTGCCCCCGGCGGTGGGGGGGAGTACACACCGCCCGTGTCCCCGCGGCATCCGCCCGTTGGCCAGTAGACGGAGAACCCATCCTCTCCAGCTGCTGCGAGAGGGAACGAAGAGGGAACGCACCGTCGCGAGAACGCCAGTACAGACACCTAGGCGAGCGCCGGGCGCAAGATTCTGGCGCGCGGTTGAAAGGTTCGGGCCGAAGATCAGGGAAGAAGCGTCCGGTGAGGGTTAAGGCCAGACGTTATTTGGTCCTACTACAACCGCAGTTGGAGCAGAAGATTGCAGAGGTGGCAACGAGGAGCAGCAGGCGGTTGGGAGGGCGGAGCCATAGGCCCGCAAGGAACGTGAGATCGCCGAGGCTGAGCGTGCAAAAACGGCGAGCGCTACCCCGGGAGTTCGTTCTCGGCGGCGCGTCAAGATGGGAAGAGACCACGAGCAGTTGCCGATAGTGACAGAAGCAAGAGAAAGAGGAAGCCGCGCGCGAAGGTATGGGTCACCACTACTCCCGGCGAGCCATGTAACCTGTGCCCACGGGGGGAGCAATTGGCAGGAGAGAAACTGTATGCTGCATGTCACAGGTCGGCAGATGAGAAGGGCTTCACGCAAATCGCCAGTCGCAGTTCTACGGCTAGAGATCTCTGCCACGGACTCTGATTTCCAGGGTTGGATTCCCGACGACGACGAGAAGGTACGCCTTTTTGTCCTCGTCTACCTGCTTGCTGGTTGCGACTTCCTGCCTGCCATATCGGGCCTGCCTTTCGGGACCATGTGGGCTCTTACTCTGAAGAGCGTGCGGACGGAGGGTGTGTATCGCACGTCTATCTGCGTGCGCGAGGGTGGGGCATGGGGCGTCAAGATCGACGAGTGCATCAAGTTGTTGGCGACCATATTCTACTTTAACTGTATGCTGCATGTCACAGGTCGGCAGATGAGAAGGGCTTCACGCAAATCGCCAGTCGCAGTTCTACGGCTAGAGATCTCTGCCACGGACTCTGATTTCCAGGGTTGGATTCCTGACGACGACGAGAAGGTACCCCTTTTTGTCCTCGTCTACCTGCTTGCTGGTTGCGACTTCCTGCCTGCCATATCGGGCCTGCCTTTCGGGACCATGTGGGCTCTTACTCTGAAGAGCGTGCGGACGGAGGGTGTGTATCGCACGTCTATCTGCGTGCGCGAGGGTGGGGCATGGGGCGTCAAGATCGACGAGTGCATCAAGTTGTTGGCGACCATATTCTACTTCAAGTATGAAGCTGCCTTTGCTCGTGGTGGGCAGGAGCCCGGCTGGATTTTCCGCACGGACAACGGCGATGTCGCACATTACGTCGACGTCATCCGGATGCTTATCCTCAGGCGTGGTTCAAAGAAGGCTACATCAACGTGCCCTTGTTCGGGTCCATGCGCCAGCAGAGCGAGCGAGGCCATCAGGTGCTTGGGTACTGGCGAGATGGCTGTTTAGAGGTGGTACCAGTGCGAGAGTTCAACGGCAAGGGATGGGGGATCGACCCGTAAGCGGGGGGGACCAGCCCGGAGCACATGACAGCGGAAAATCGCGTGGTATGGCTGTCTGAGTATTCCTACGTTGGCACCGACAACAAGACGCAAACGGAGAAATGTGGTTGCAAACCGGCCCCGGGTAAGAAGAGTCTCGGCGTGAGGTGCGGCTGTCGAAAAGCAGGAAGAAAATGCTAGCTGGCATTGGTGTGCAAGGCCACCTGTGGACTGATTCGCGCGGCGGAACCTGAGGCTCGGATCGCTGCTGTTACATCCAGCGTTCCTGCTGCGTCCACTGTTCCTGCTACACCCTCCATTCCTGCAACATCTGCCATCGTAGCCGGCGCCCTGCGTTCTCTTTTGGCGGTAAGAGCCGTAAGTCAGCAGGCAGCCGCACAAGCAGCCGCTAGGCAGCAGGCAGCCGAGCCGGGTGATTCAACAGGGACCGAAGAACGAGGACGGGGAGGAGGAGGAGGAGGAGGAGCAGCAGGAGGAAAACGAAGGGAGGGATGAAATCCCAGAGTGGGAATCCGATGCGTCCGACTACAGCGATGCCTTCAGTGACTGGGGATCAGACACGTCGGAGGGCGGGCCGGATATAGGGTGGGGAAATGCGGGGGTGGGTCAAAGGTCCATGGGGGGCGACAGGAGCTGACTGGTTCTGAGGGTTCAAGAGTCGCTTTGAGGTGTGTATCTGGTTCCGTGTGTATTCACCAACTTCTCGACCATAACCTGAGGGTGCGGCAGGGATTTGCGTGATTGTGGCCCGATGTCATCGTATGAGAACGTACTACGGCGCGCAGAACGCCGAAGCAAATCCCACCCAGGTGGCCTTAGTCCACATTAACCAATCCCCATGCTTACCGCCTGCGCTTTCCGTTGTTTGCCTTTTCTTCTTTTGCTTGTGTGTGACAAAATGGTGGCAGTGACGACGACAGGTTCCTCCGTGCTAAATAGCGTATGGTGGAGAAGGAGGAGACCTTGGAGAATAGGGTGTGGGGAGGGTGTGCTTGTGCGGGGAAGGGTGGGAACCGCACGAGCTGGATACATAGGTGGCACCGCCACCGTTAGCCCCCTTTGCTGCGATCCTTGCCTTTGTTTCATTCGTGATAGTTCGGCGCTGGGCTCCTGTCGTGTACAAGCGTGTGTGTTGTTGTTGTTGTTGTTGTTGTTGTTGTTTCTCACATTAGCTCTAAAGCCCAAAAAAATGGGGAGCCCGTGGTCTCAAAACCCGGCACATACGACGCCGCGGGAAACAAAAGAACAAAAATAGGGTACAAACCACTCGGAAAAAGAAAACAAAAATGATAGAAGAGAAAAGAACAGATAGCGCACCGACCGTTCGAGAAAAGCGCCCTCGGAAACCGATCAAAATAAAACAAAAACTAAAATAAAGGAGAACGCTTCCCACACCCGCCCAAAGAAAAACCAAAGGGTAACGTACCAGCACCAGGCAC
>CACKRE030001400.1:6478-17184 GCA_902602495.3 Ectocarpus sp. CCAP 1310/34 | reverse complement strand
CCCCCCCCCCCCCCTCCCTCCCTATCTACGTCCTGGTGCGATTTTGTTTGGAGGGGCTAAGGGGGGTGGCACAGAAGACACGCACACGCATTGCATGCACGCACACTCAACAGCAGAGCAGTGAGAGAGAGCGGTGTCGGCAGGGTGCAGCTGTCACGCAGCTCTCGACAAAAAAGCAGCACCAACTGCGGTCAGGGGAAGTTCGTTGGTTGGGAGGGGAGAACTGTTGCCTCTCAGCCAATCATATGAAGCCGCTCAAATCCAAATGCAGCTGCCTGCAGCGTGTTTCCAGGAAACTTGTCTGCGCCCTTAAATGGAAAAATTTGGAGCCCCAGTCCGAATTTGTGTATTGACCAACCATTTTATTTCTTTCCCATTTCTTAAACTTCGAATTGTGTCACGACACGACCGCCATCCTGTGAGTATTTATGTAACATGATAAAGCATGATAGCATGATAAGGGAGGTATGCCAAACGTACACCGCACCATCACAAGTAAATCAGAGCAGGAAAGGCGACAACAGTCGTGGCATGCGGTGCAACTATTATCGTTTTGCGCTAGACGACTAGCGGGCGCTTTGGGGTTGGCGGCGGAACTCACGGTAGACTGTATGTATGTATATTCCATATTGTTTCGGGAGAAACAACTTTAAGGCGCAATACTTCGCTGATTATATGATTGTCGATTGCTGGTGGTGTTGAATGGGCAGCAGTCGAGGGCATGGTCTATGCGTACAACCCGCAACAGGAGGGGTTACCCCATCGCCATCTTGACTTGTAGCGACGTGTGCTGGTAGTGCGTGGATCGTGTGCGAGATCGTGCGTCTGCACGAGAAGGTCAAACAACGACGATATTAGCAAGCAAGGTAGAACGCTTCAGAAACTATGATATATCAAGTTCCTTTCGTCGTTACGGACGTGCCCCATTTTCATCTCGCCAATACGCGCTACGGAAGCATGCGAGCTTTGCGATAGAGTGGCATGGTCTCTGAATGTTTGTATTCTGTTCCGCCAATCATGCTATCGATATACTTGCAGGATGGTCGTCGTGACGTGACACATTTTCCTTTCTACAGAGTCAGATAGCACGGGAAAAGATACAACATATACTTTAAAGTACTGCTGCAGCTCGATCACTTTATGGACCAGACACCGGAGAAGGTTCACGTTCAGCCACGCGCAAGCGCATGATAAAGGTCGACACGCGTCGCAACTGGTGGAAAGTACGGAGCGTAGACGCGCAGCACGCGTCGGCCGTACTTGTAGACCTACCGCAGGTCAGATAAGGGTAGCGTAGCTTCGGTTATATTGTACCATCAAGCACGCATTTATCCACACACACGCTGTTATACGCAGCGGCGGCATTATCCGCAGCAATAGATGCACACGTTCAATCACACGCAACTGCATGATAAAGGCCGACACACATCGCAGCTGATTGATACGAGGCGTCCCTCCGGAGTGGGGAAATGTTAAGCACCGCGGCACGGGGTGATGCAAGCACATGCAGAAAGCAACCGCAGATGAAGATTGCTAGGGTTAAGGATGTGTCCAGAGATATCCCACAATCTTCACTACTCGGAGTAGACTATAGTCCATGGTTGAAAGGAGGAGTACATGGAGTGTTGTATACTGTCGTTCACGCACCCAATATACTTAGTCTCCTTTCGGTTCCTTACCATGGGGACTGCGAGGTGTTAACGTTTCTCGGGTTTCGGGTCTTTTTTTTTCCTTCTTACAACAACAGCAGTATGATTTGTATCAAGTAATAATCGTTGCTAATCGTCAAAAACCTTACACGAAACAATGATGAATTCACTACTGCCGCACCGAATGAAGGATGGATGTGGACGCGCGTGTTGGTTGTATGGGACAACAAATACTCATGTTCTGAACACGCATTGCTTCAATAGTCTCTCCACGAAATGAAATATGTCGAGGAAAACTGTTACAACGTATTCAGGCACAGTTTACCATAGGTGCGACTGCGGCAACTAGCCTTCCGTAGACATAATACAGAAAGAAGAGATGGTACTCAGCAGAGAACATGAGCATAGAGTTGTAGCGGAGATAATTTGGCAGGCGAGACTGTAGTTGTTTTTTTGTTTCGAATNGATGAATTCACTACTGCCGCACCGAATGAAGGATGGATGTGGACGCGCGTGTTGGTTGTATGGGACAACAAATACTCATGTTCTGAACACGCATTGCTTCAATAGTCTCTCCACGAAATGAAATATGTCGAGGAAAACTGTTACAACGTATTCAGGCACAGTTTACCATAGGTGCGGCTGCGGCAACTAGCCTTCCGTAGACATAATACAGAAAGAAGAGATGGTACTCAGCAGAGAACATGAGCATAGAGTTGTAGCGGAGATAATTTGGCAGGCGAGACTGTAGTTGTTTTTTTGTTTCGAATCCCGAAATTCCGGTACTCGGGCCATTACCCCGGAGACCCTCGGAACCTGCTGTGTTGCTGCTTGTTTGTTTGTTTTGTTTTGTTGTTGAGATGAGACACAAGCGCGCCTTCGCCCCTTGTGCTCACTCTCATCTAGCACCCATCAAAGCCTGACCAGGGAGTCAGTTGATAAGAGCATCTATCTACATTTCTCTTTCCAAAGCTCGCTCGGGCCTACCGATCTCACAGCAGTGTAGACCAACCTCTGTGATAGAGTGGTGACAGCAGTGTAACCTCTGTGGTAGACTACAAAGTCTACGAGCTACAGCAGCACCGCCACCTCCGCTGCTGCAGGACGCCACATTTTGTGAAAATAATCGAGAGGTAGTCACCGAGTACTGTACTACACAGCACAACATGTAAATGTTTGACACCATCGACCAAAGCGGCGCAGCACACGTCGGCCTTTCCTGAGACCAACTCGGCTCTTACACCTTATGCCCCTGGGGGCGGGGGGGGCGATGGTTCACCCTCCTGTGCCCTCTCGCTCTTCGCGAACGTCTGCACGTCTTCATGTCTTCATCGCGTCTTAATACACTGTTCCTTCTTGCCACGTGTCGTCCTCCTTCTTCTTATTCCTAGCGTCTCCCGAAACCCTCGCGGTCATCCATCTGTCCGCCCCAGTCGGGGGCGGGAGGCCAAGCCTTAACCGTAGCACGCCAAATCGGATGATTTCCATAGGTCGAAAACAAATCCAAAGCCAAAAAAAATTAAGCTGAGCGCGTCGTGAGAACGTCTGCTACACACGAAAAGAAGAATATTGATACACGGGGGTTCGACAGTGAGGACGGCCATCGGTCAGGGTTTGCAAATGTTCCTGTGTCGACCTGAGTCGTAATCGATGGAACGAACATCCTGACAGTGGAGAGCACGAGCACGGCGTGGATCATATCAACAGCACACAACCAGATTGAAGTAGATTTCGGTGAGTACAAGATAGATTGCAAGTCAATGCCAACCGCCAGTCCAACACACCAAGGCGCGCTGGCTCGCCATGCGTGAATCTCGAACGTCGCGAAGGTACGCCAACATTCCTTGACTTCACGTTTCGACCTCCCAATCTCCCACACTCCTGACAGTTTGCAAAACCGCTCATGGACACTTCAACCTAGACCTTCGCCACCGGGCATATCAACCCAGAACTTTGCCATCTGCAACGTAGAACTTAGTCACTACCGTCAATCTGGCACGTATCGTGTGGGCTTGGTCAATAATAATGCCCGTTCCAAAGCAGAAAATCTATCGTTATGGAGTACGCTGACACTAGTTCTGGTTGAAGGACTCTGCTAGGCCGCCCATGGGGCTTCCCATGGGTTGCTCATGGGCCGTCGATGGGTTGTCCGCGGGCTACCAATTGGCATGCTCATGAGCATGCTCATGGGCATGACTACGGCTCAAGCATGGGTCAACCATGCGCAACAAAGTACCCATGGGTGGCACATTGTTCACCCGTGAGCTGCCGACCCATGGCGACCCATGGGCTGGGTGTCCGATGGGCTTTTTAGCGAAGCCACAGAAGGCACGGGGGACCCGACCAGAGGCACAAATATATGTACTGTAAGCGAGGACTTCAGGCGAACGACAGAGGTTCCCCCCACCAACCAAACGCTTCTCCCAATCTTGTACAGCATCTTCCATATCCTGACGACACCCACAACGATGGTACCGACTGGAATCCCCCCTACTCGGCTAGAAAACGATTCCAATGTCGAGAAAGATAGGCCCGCCCCATCCATGCCCACTGGTTGACGACAATGTTTCTCTTCCCCACTTGCCGCTTTTGAAAACAGGATAACGTATATCCGAAAGGCTCTTCAGGGATGTTCTACAAACTGTTTCTGGACGATGATGTGGTTCGGCACCTCGAGGAGTATGACGCGCTCGCTATCTTAGAGTGGGATGTTGTCGTGGCTCACTCTTCGAGCTTTACAAGGCTGTACAATGCGGCGTTCTCCTCAGCTGAGAGATTTTGGGTGAAGGGGAGCACGCTGACTGGAACTGAGTTTCATGAAACGGCAGCATTGACGGACATGTGACGTGTCCTCGGACACCCAAACGGAAATGCCATCTGTGAGTTCTTGGGTGCGCCACCCAAGCGCGAAAACGTCCGAAGTATCCGTTTCCACAATGACGCCGTCCCATCACCCGTTTTTCCAACATTTGAAGTTCGCTACTCTCGCGGAGCGTCGAGTGTCGAACTGTACAGGGTTGCTTCATATTTTCTATCATATGGCTGGACGCAAATTTCGTTCTTGCAGTCACTTTGACTCGCCCACCCTTGTTGCTCTAATACTGTTTCACCCATAGCTTATGAAAACAATTTCAAACGCCTTGTTGCGTACAAAAAACCTTCGGAAGGTCGGTCGGGGGTTAGCAGGGGAAAGAGCGTGGGTGTCGGACCAACTGCACCTGCCATGTTTCCCAAGTCATGAAAGGCACATCCTCGAGACCCCCAATACATTCTGTGAGATGTGAGCATCATAGACGCCAAACATGGTGATTTACTTGCTAAGCTGGTTCACACCCGCCACCGCGAAACGTGTGCTACCTGCCTTTTCCGCCCCACGTCAATACCGCTTGATTGGACAGATAACAACAAGGACCCGGCGTTTGTTGAGTTCGTGAACTCCACGTTCTACCGATGGGAATACTCGTATTCGTAAGTTCATCAACACAGAACTTTGATGCATTCATTGAGGTATGGAAGGTTTAACGAGTTCCACCACCAACTCGTTCCTCGACCGCTATCAAGTGGTTCAGGGTCAACGCCGTGTGTTTGTGCATCATCGCCAATAATTGCCGCCCCATGTTGATGTCTTGTTGACCATATTGAGCATACTTCACGCTGATTGCTCCTTCGACACGTGTACGTATAATCTCTACCCCTGAACTATCGCGTGTACATGTGCGTCCGGTATGAACAGATATTTTGTAAATCCTTACGCCCGGAGGCCCTGGGTCGACGATTACTTGGTGTATGTGGGATTCATGGAGATCCTGGTATCGATGAGGAACTGCAGAAAACATGTATCTGACGGTTGGAGTGTCGATATTTATTCGACAATGAGGGAGTGAAAACTCATGCTTGATGAGGGCCATGACATTCCGTTTGCCGTTCTGAACAATCTTCTCGCATCGTCTAGTGGTAGTGCGCGACGGCTTAGTGATCCCCCTGGGTATGTACGCGACGATGCCAAATTGTATTGGATGGTGAGCTGCAGAGAGCGAGATAGCGAGAGAGAGAGAGAGAGAGAGAGAGAGAGAGAGGGCAATGGAGATAAAAAGAGAGCGCTGAGGTACACAACACATGCGAAAGCATGACTCTTCCTTCGCATAAAGAAAGTGGGGAATCCAAACAAAATTCATTGCTGCTAATGTGGTGTATTCAACATTTCGATTCTGTACAATGAACGCCCGATGTTAATTGCAGGTACGACGTAGCGCTTTGGGCAACGATATCGGATTTTCCCTACAGCTGGCCGCTTTGGCAGCGATACTCTCCGCGCTTCATTGCAACTGACCTGGTGAGATCAACACCGTGTGCGCATAGACGACGTGCAAATCCTTTCTCCCTTCGGTTAACCTGTACACTGAAACTGGTCATTCAGCCGGGAACTGCTTGCCCCCGACCAACATGTACGCGGTTGTCCGAGTGAGCCCCCGTACATTCCCCTACAACTTTCCCACGTTGATGGGCATTGATGCGGCGTAGGTATGCAGAGGACCACAGTTCGATGAGAGATCACACCGTGCATACCCTCATCAGCGCAATGAAATTCCGCAAGGAACCACGGCTGTGTCCCTCTCTGAAAGTAATGTAGCTTGGCGGTTGAGCACGAACGAGGATCACGGCGTGTGTCTTGCTGTTGATTGCTTCAGTGTGACTGTTGGCAGGTTAGGTTGCCGCTGAGGTTCAGCTTTTTATACCAACCCATTCTCCGGTGCTTAGCGTAGCTTGGTGAGATGTGACCATCTCTGTCTGAACTTCTCGGATGGAGGAGGGGGACTCAAGTTGTTTCAGGCATCGGACGTACCTCAACAATCACACGGGTCCTCCGTTGCTGCAAGAAATCCGATTGTCCCCTGCGAAACCTCACGAGGTTGCCGAACACACTACACGCAGAACTACGGTAGCCTCGTAGCCAATCTTGTGAGTGTGTGATCCGGAAATTCGATCAGTTCAGAATAATTTTCCCCCCACCAGCTTAGCATCAGCAGCCCACCGCACGGCCGCACTGCAAGAGAACCTGCATGTACGTATCTGTCTGCACCGTCCTCAGAATGTCGGGGCGTCGTTTCGGGCGCTTTCCAACCTCGAGTGTCTTGAACTCATCTGCAATATGCACCTTATCATTCCTAAACGTGTGTATGCGTGTTTTACAGATTAATGGTTCAGTCACAATCGCGGCCCCTAATTGGGACGTGCTATACAGACCCAAGGAACGAAGGTTGCCTTGTTTGTGTTTTGCTCAAGAAATCTTGGACAAACAAAACAACACGAATCGAACACTGAACAAAAAATCATCACAATTAAAACATTCGCTACATGATTCGATCTGTCTACTTCATCTCGACCTCATTTTCCGCGGCTTTTTGGGCCAAACCGACCCCTCCTGCGATTCGTACCCCACAGGACGGTCTGATTTCGGCGTCATTCTTTCCTCTACACTATTCGCTAACGCGTGCGACCAGGTTTCGCTCGTTCTCCTCCCTCTTGTCCTACGTAGGTCCTGAACGCCGCTGATTTCAATTTCCCCGCTCTCTGGATTTAGGTCACAGACGCTTGATACTTAGCAGTTGCGGAGCACCGCCAATTCTACGAGAATGCGACGGGAACTCTCGAGGATCTCTTTAATCTTTTCCCGCCATATGTCTCAGCATTTCTGTTGCTGCTGACCATGATCAACCGCCCATTTCCCTCGCTATACTCAATGCATGAGGGCTACATTTAAGCTCAGGCTGCACATCTGCAGTAGTACGTACAACATACGTTCGCGCGTCTCACCTCTTCCATTCGATGTTTTCTTCCTACTTGGTCCCTCGCTATTCCTCTATCCTCACGACTACACTAGTCCTTACCGCTCGAGATTCCATTTGGACGTTGTGATCGTCTCTTGGACCTTGCCCGCTTGCCTTCTGTCGTTCCACGCTATCTTCCGCACTCCCCCGAAAATCTCGAAACTTCCCCTAGTGAGACAATAATCCGAATAGACTACTGTAAATGACTAGATTGGCCGTTATCATAGCCCCGAAGCTCTGCTGCACGACGTAGAAGAATGTCTGCAGAAGCAATGCCCATCCACGTATCCAAGTTTAATACGCTCACCTGCGCCTTGTCTGTTCCTGCTTGTTGTAGTACGGAACATGGACACGGTCAATGGGTTCCTCGCAACTTGCTTCGATTCCGACGTCGCGTGTACCCTATTCATGGCCGTTCGCCGAGGCTTCCACCCTGAAGTGCGACGTGGGCAACTCCTAGCCTGCATCTCGCTTATGAACGCACCTAGTCGCGCCAGGTTTCTTCTTGTCGTTTAGCTTTGATTTTTGTACGCAAGGCACCTTGACACCACCAACAACGTCCTGATAGCTATTACTGCGCTATCGACACCATCATCTTCGTGTACCCACGGTCCCGCCTTTGCCTTGGCTCTCTGCTTTTCCCACGTGACTCACCTGCCACGGTACCCTTTCAAAGTGCTTGCGCTCAGCGATGCGTGGACCAAGACGTCGGCGAAAAGCTCACGTTCTTCGGTTGACCCTCCTGTCCTCATGAATCGGTCGGCAAGCGGGTGCAGCGTTTGGGTCCTTCTCTTCGTAAAACCCCGTCTCCGTGAATACTCCTTCAAGTCTCTTTTGTCGCGTCCTCGTTGTGAAGACTCTCGTCATTGTTTCCCACCGCTGGTCATCCACGCGTCTGCTTGGGAGTCTCTTTCGCAAAATCTATTCAATCCATTGCTGTCGCTGATGTCCGATATCTTGGTTCTTCCAGGCGCCATCCTTGGTTAGCCTCCGTACGTTTCTGTCGACCTCGTCTGGCTTTCATGTCGAGGTTCTGTCCGCTAGCGTGTTCTGTCGCCCTGGATGAGTTTTCCCACCTGGCGCCAACCGCTCTTAACTTCCATTCGACCCAGTAGCCTCGTTAGCAAGCGTGCCCGTCTGTCATCTGGTCACCCGCATCTGTTCACCGATGATACCGCCGGCACGATATCACCTCTGATAAGTATAGCTTGCCCCGGCTTGGTTGGTTTGTCCTTGATGATCATTTGCACTACGAAGCAGCTCTAGTGGGTATATTGTGATATCCCTCGTTGCCTTGGGTTGGTCCTTTCTCGTCGACTCGCCGGTGAACTCGTATGTGAATTGATATTCCCAGAACCCCTCCAACTGCAAGCAGTAAACTCCAACGGCTTCGAAGCAAGCGTCAGATAGGTACCACCGCGATCATACGCGTCGCTCATGGTTAAAGAAGGAAGTGCTTTACGACTCTCCCCTTTCGTCCAAGCTTGTGCTCAAGGGCCCCATCTCCACAAATCCAGGTCACCATAGAACTCCTAATACATTCGTACTTGCCGCTTCTTTCTGGTCGGCCTACTGGCCATATCGTGAAGACCTGACGAGAGTAAATGGCACTAGACAAAATACGTCCAGGCCCTCCTGACGCAAGTCGAGTTCCACAACTTCGCTCGCGTATCGTCTATCCCTCGGCCATTCGTACGCTCTCATGAAATATATTGCTTCGGTCCTACAAAACACGCGGATCAAAAGTGTGGCAGAGATGATCCACGGGAGTGTTCTAGTGCATACCCTTCAGGATCGGCGTACAAACAACTGATCACAGTCGGACGTCAGTGATGCGGATGCAGTCCTCGTGCGGTGTGTGCTGTAAGTCTCCTACGTCTTCTACAGTGTTACTGAAGCACCCATGGGTGGCCCATGGGCAACCCATGTGATGCTCATGGACTGGCACTGAGAGCCCTCGAACCGACTCCTACACAGCAGATTTTTTGCTTTGGACCAAGCTTTCATCATGGCTAATAGCACTGCATAACGCTATCCCAATCCCAGACCCCAAGCCCACCCCATACGTGTTAGGTTGACACTTGGTGGCTAAGTTCTAGTCACGTATACCCCACAAATTAAGCCGTCGTCGATCCTACAGCACGCCTGTGTGCGGCTTTTCGGTAGCTTCGAGGGCACTTGAGTCGACACCCCCTGGTCCCATGAGTTTACTTTTGAGACGTGTGACATCATGGCTAACCTTTCGTCAAACTAGTTTCACACCGTGTTCATGTTAGCATTTCGGTGTGAATGTTTTACTGCCACGGCCATGACGCCCCAGAACCCGGAGGAACTTGCCCAACCGAACGTTTGTCTGAAGTCAGCCACAAGGACATCGTCTATCACGTAGCAGAACTTTCTTTCATCGTCTGGCGCTAACCGTACGTTTCTGTGGGTGTTGCGTGAGAGTTTTCGGACCACCTCGGCGCCGAATAGCGGAACCCGCGTCAGACCGTCCGAACTGATCACGATCGTACTACACTTCTCGATGGGTGTCTCATTGTCTCATCTGTAGCATGTTATACGGGAAAACCCGATCTTTCGACAGGATTGCTGGCGACTATCTTTCCGAGTGGAAGGGCTAGGGTTACGGCGGGGAATTCCACGGAATTTTCGACGACTTCCTTCCACGGAATGCCACGGAAAACAATCTAAGTTACGGCAAGCCATTGCCATTCACAGGATATTCCATTGAAAACTACGGAAGATTGTGCAGAGCGCCGGGGACCTCCATGGAGTTTCACCGGCCTTCACGGACCCCCATGCATGGCCTTCCACGAAACATTTCATAGAATTGACCAACAACCTTTGGGCACCCACTTGCGATTCGATATTCCCGCAAGTGCTTTGATTTACCTAGCAAAGAGCTACAGGGGGTGTAGCGTAGAATTATTTTGACCTACACACACACGGACGTTATGGTGGCAAGCACCAGCTGGCATCACTGAAAATATTTTAGTGTGTACCGGATACATGATGTAAATGAACAATTTTTTCACTCACCGTAAGTCTTCATACCCCCTTTGCCTGCTGCGGATATGTATCTGTTAAGATGTATCACGGTATATTACTCTTGTACATGGTGGACACACTGTACATCTTAGCCATGATACAACCTCGGTTCGACTTCCTCGTGGACCGTTTGAGACGCAATTTTTCCCGGGCAAAAAGTCTTGGATACGCCTGAAAG
>CACKRE030001398.1:5155-18640 GCA_902602495.3 Ectocarpus sp. CCAP 1310/34 | reverse complement strand
GGTCGGCATGCCGTGCATCCCCGTCTTCGAGGAAAACCAGGGGGCGATTCAACTAGCGCAGAACCCCATCTCAAACTCGAACTCGAAACACATTGATGTAAGGCACCATTTTCTCAGGGAACTTGTAGAGAGGAAGGAAATTTCGGTGATCCACGTGCCGTCGCTGTACCAGCGTGCAGATTTTCTTACGAAGAGTTTGCCGAAGGACACTTTCGAGTCTCGCCGTGATTTTGTGATGAATTTGGCATGAACATTTCATTGTTTTTCTGATGGGTTGTGTTTTCGTTTTGCGTTATTTTCCGCGCCAAGCATTCATAACGCGCGATGCAGCATTCATTCATGTTTCTTTGAACGGTTTTTCTTTCTTATATTTTGGGATAGTCTTCATGGTATATATTCTTGAAAATACGTCTTTTGGTTGAGATATCGGATGTTAGCGAACTTCGCAGTGAGAAACTGTTGCGAGCAGGGGGGATGTTAGATATTCTCGAAGCAGTATCTGGTCGTGAGGATCCCAAGGGGATACGTGTTGGGAATTTCGTGTGTTGTAGGGTACCATCGGTGCAGTCACGGGGACCCTTTTGGCGCGGTGGAACGATGAGGCTTGCGTGCGTGTTGCGCACTTCTTTCTTCCTGCTCTCCTTCCACCGCTACCGCCGTCTCTCTCCAATCAAGTTTCCTTCTCCCACTCTCTCTCCACCTCTCTCTCAATCTCTCACGCTCGGCCTAACACGGCCGACTACCCAGTGCCCCAAGCAACGCCCGGGACGGGCTTGCTGCACCCCGCCTAGTTTAACCTTTCAGCCTACACCAACTTCTTTTTGCAGTCATCAACTTGCTTCGACGAACGCCATAGTCAACACTGACGCCCGTTTGCTCTCAGCCGGTGTGCTGTACGCAAGCCCCAGCTCAGCGGACCCACGCGAATAAATGTTGTCACGATTTTTGTTCACACAGAACCAACGGGACCCCAATCATGGTGTTATGGTCATGTGTGTTGTAACTTGTCTAGCCGCCGTACGAACGACGTGAAAGATGTTACTCGACGTCAAGCCACCCATTCCTCAATTCATGCGTCAGACAGTCAGAGAACTGTACATTGGTTACCGCGTATCACCAATGCTTTCATCGCCACTCACAAGGGCGTCAGCGTCAAGCGAACCTTTCAATTTTGCGGCACTACTCGCGGCGTAGATATTTCAGTCATTCTTCGCGGTGTTGTTTGGTATTTTCTTCTGCATGTTTTTTTGGATCCTGCAGCCTCCACGCCTTTATCGAATGGTTCTTACAGTAAATAGCATCTCTAAACAATACTATCTCTTTGGGCCAGCCTTCATCATCTTCTTCACACACAGGTACCCGTGCGTTCTCACCACACATTACGCGGTGCCACGCCTTTCCACTCTCACCCGCGCTTTCCAACTTCTTCGCCGTCTTCATTTTTTTCTCCCTTTTCACGGGGGTCGACTACTCACGCATGCGTTCAGTACCCTAGTTCTTGACATTCGGTAGAAGGATATGCAAATCTGTGAACAAACGGAGTCCCAAGTTCTACACGTCCTTCCACTTTCGACAGGGGAGACAGAATGCTCTTGAGTGTGAGACATGGATCATTGACATATTCCCCCGGCAAGATCCCAGCAAATAGAGTTTCTGTTGATTGGCCCCAAGCCGAGTGCTGCTGGATGAGCACGGCTGTCCCGGTTGACAATGTGAAGAGATGGTACAGTCGTTTTGTTGGTCGTCCTCGTAGACACAAGCAACGGAAGAGAGTGGGCACCAGGGAGTATCACAAACACCGAGGCACGCGAGCAACAGTCGCAAGGCACATTCGGAACTCGGAACACATGACAGCGCGTGGCAACTTGCCAAAGATACCACTACCGGAGATACCCCGAAGATCCAAATGACCGATGGACGGCCACGTACTTGCGCACTTACATAGCTCAAAACCACACATGAGTACTACCGCAGTACCGTTCGTAGGGATGACATAGACTACTCCACCTCACGAGCAGTTTCCACTCCAAATACATCTGCCAGCTGGTCATCATCAATAACACGATCGTTCGCTTGGAGGCCATGGGTCTTCACCTGTAGGGAGGTACAGACAGTCAGTATAGTCTAGGCGTGATAATTCCAAATCATAGGTTGGACGTTGTTGCCGCTGTGTACGTAACCGTTGGTTGCCGCTCTGTTTACGTAGTTGTGCGCTGTCTAGAATTCCTCACCACACTCATCCGATTTCGACCATTGCTCAAGTGTGAGAGGACGTGTTCCGTTGGTCAAAAGTTTTGGCGGTCGGGGGCAGCCCAAGGCTGTCGCACCCAGTCTGTGCAGCGTGCGCAATATCACGTGGGGTGATTTTGACACACCACTTTCGATTTCCGTTTCGTCACATGCATCCAACAAGGTCTCTGTGCCTCCAGCAAGCGGACCACACAGGGACCAGCACGAGCGAGTGAGCGAGTTCAAGTGCATCGTTCATGTTTCGCCGTATATTTAGGGGAATCGTTTTGCAGTCCTGCGAGGCACGAAAGGGTCTTTCACATCTCACATCACAGAATCTACTCTACCAATCTCTCTTTTGCTTGTACGTAGTCCTCAGCGGCACGCATCCCGAGCCCCATTTCGTCTCTAACTCGCCCCCTTGCTCAGGAGGCCAGGCGCTTCCCCCTACTTCTCTTCCACACCTGCTCCTGCTTTGCCGGCGTACATTGTACATACAGCTGCAGCAGCAGCAGTGGAGGTTGATCCGCAATTCTTGTTGTTCCACGACCGGCGCGCCCGGTCAGTGCTGTGTGTCGTGGGTGGAGCTCGGAGCTTTGACGGGCTGCGGACCAACACCGGAATCCGAGAGGCGGACTAACAACGGAATCCGAGAGGCGGACCGATACCATTTTATTTTATATTTATTATTTATTACTTCCGTTATTTATTTTGATCGGTTTCCGGGGGGTCTTTTCTGGACCGGTCGGTGCGGTAGCTCTTTTTTTATTTTTATCATTTTGTTTTTTTTTGCCGAGTGGTTTGTACCTCATATTTGTTTGTTTTCCCGCGGCGTCGTATGTGCCGGGTTTTGAGACCACGGGCTCCCCATTTTCGTGGACTAGACTCTATTGTGCAAATGTGAGAAACAGCAACAACAAAAACAACCGGAATCCGAGCAGAGCAACCATATGCTGCATAGACTACACTGCATTCGGAAAAAATACTTTTTGGGGGAGCTGACGGAGGTGTCCAGACGAAACAATAACCGACGGTGGTTTCCTACCTGGGGGAGACAGCAGCATGTCGCAGAGTTCCTCTTACGGTGAGCGCAGGTTGACCTTTGTAATCAGAGCTAGACGACGAGATGTTGGTGTCATTAACAGCACGACGTACATGGACTGGTTTCAACCATAGAATCAGTAGATGGTCTGTCGAATACAGCAAGCGTCACGATCCCGCAGTAGAGTGTCTCAGCGTTTTCTCCGTGCTCTCAGAGCTCTCTCTACAACACGTCGCTGCTGTCCTCCTCGTGTTGCCGATCCTTCTATCTTTCCCATCGATAACCATAGCCCACGCTCACCACTTCTTAGACTACAGTCTATGACATCTAGACTCCTGTCGGGCGTGTATACTTCGGTGTGCGACAGCATCAAGCGGGCATACTTGTAGTGCAGTCTAGTCTAGTGAACATCAGGATTCTGTTTTCACAGACGCCGCCAGCTCTTCCGAGACGGGGTACAATTGTAGCAGAGGTCATATCCTACATGAAAGCCTGCGCTTGCTACGATTGTCTTGACTATCCTTCTCTGTTGGGTTACAAATGGTGCGCCGACCTCGTAAATGTAGGTGTGTCGTTTATGCTCTCGCAGATGGTCGAAGTCCACACCGAATCGACGGAGAAACATTGAAGCACTTTGCGCGTTTGCGGGGAGGTGTAGACTCAGCTCGTACAGTTTACACAGCAGCCTCAAATATGCATCTGATGGACTGCTCATCTGTTGTGGACTGCGGTTTGTGTTTACAACGATGGCAGTAGGTTATCGAGATCTAGACTGATACCCGGAGATCCTCACCAGACAGCGTGCGTATTCGATGCAGAGCACGACAGAGAAACGCTAGGAAGCGTGCGTGAGTGCAGAGCACAACACAGAAACGCTAGGAGCGTGCGTGGGGTGGACACAGGCACGCTATGTGGTGCGGATGAATTGCCACATTGCCACCGTACAATGCATAGCTTGCGCCGCTCTCACTCCCTTGTCTCCCCTAAGACTTGCGACTGAACTTTCCTTCGCAACCGGATGGTTCGTGTCACCCTATCAACCATTTCGCCAATGTCGAATGCCCATGAGGGCCCCTTCCATTTTGTTTATCAAAATCACGGGTTGAGGAAACGACCTGCTGTCTCGGGTCTCGAAATCCCCCCAGGGATTCATGCCGTGGATCTCTCCCACCAAATCGGTCCTGCAGATGCCACGTCGTTAACCCTGTGGTTGTTGTTCTTGGTCGTTGTGGCGGCGTTGGTGTTGGTGTTGTCTTTACATTACAAATCGTTCCGGTGGCTACTCGGCTTCTTTTCGATTGTTGTGTTGAGTGTATTTACCTAGGGCTCCACCTTTCCCGCTGCATGCAATCGCTTTTTTCACGGGAAGGGTTTACCATGGCTTTCCCTCGACCAGCCCCCCCTCCACGACAGTGAGCCGAAGTGTGTAACGCACGACCTAGATCGCTCTCTACTACCGTATTACAGGTTGGCTGGAAACTTCAATCCCGCGGGAGAAAAACCCTCCGCAGAGACAATCGAACCCACAACCTGTGCCGCTAGCGAGTGGTGCAGCTTGACCACCAGACCACCCCTAGACCAAGTGCCTTTAACATTCGTGCTGGTCCAACTTACGCGGGAGCCTCCCGTGGTCACAGACCAACGTCGTGGTCACAGACCAACGGCTGTAATACCCAAGAGAAGGATGGTACACACTTTCACTCCTACGTTAGCGATCAAACAGAGCATCTACTTCCATCAGTCAGGAAATTCTCAAACCATGGCGATACCAAATCACATGAGACATACCGGGAGGCGATCGAGCATGGAAAAAGGAAAACATCTTAACATCAAAATAAAATAGGAAATAGGGAGAGCGCCAATCCACACAGAGGAAAGAGAGCCCATCGCTCCCGCTCAGCACGCGATGCCTGGAGAACGTGAACAATTTTCACAAAGTTTTTTTTCGGCAAGCCCAAAACACCCAAAATCAGGATCCGCCCTCAACGAGGGAGCGTCTTCAAAAGTAAAACTCGCGGGAGCTTTCGAACCGTCTAGGTTTACCTTCCGTACTGCGTTTTGTTTGTCATGTGGTGGTCCTGGCCAAGGCGCGATTGGTCTTAGCCACCCCTACGTCCTAATGTCAACAACAGGGATTTTGATTACTTGTTTCTCCGCCAAAAAGCTGCCCGCACGACCAGGGTTCAGATGGTTTACCTTCGACCTTACTCCTTTCTTATCAGCGCAAACCCGTCACTTCAACGGGGCATTGATCGACAATTTTCCACCAAAAAGCACTTGATTAGGATTTCAAAGGAGATGACGAGAACGATGATGAACACTCAACAGTGGAGAAAACAGGATGGAGGAGGAAGGGAGAACTCGACGAAAGGTGGCAAGACGAAGGGACGGGAAATTCAGCTGGAAAAATCGTGTGTGTGGCACGATAGGAAATACTCGTAGAAACGAAAGAAGAGGAACTGCAAGAGGAGAGACGGATGAAAACACAATACTTCAAAGAAGGGGAAAACGATGTGGAAGAATACCGACCCAGATGATCCACCACACAAAACCCATACATTGTATGCCGGATGAAAATAATACTGTCCAAATGAGGCAGAAGCTTCTGGCGAGAGGAGCACTGAGCGCAAGGAAGATGTACAACCAGCAACAACGCGCGGAGGGGGCAGAAAATAACACGAATAGAAAGGAGACACCTTGGTAGACAATATGTTTGTCGTCATCTGCGATCACCGCCGTTTTTCCTGTATATAGTCCGGCAAAATAGCGTAGCCTCGCCCATCACCTCTCCAAACGGGGTCCCAGATCATGGAGCTTTGAAAAGTGTTGCGGTTTCATCCGCGCTGAGACTGACTCGTGTTCATTAATCAACCAGTCCACGCGGTAGATGCAAGTAATTCAGACACACACAAACGCAGGCAAAAATTCAGCGCGTTGTGCCTTTTTCGACTTTTGACCCTTCTTTCAGGGTCCTTGGTCGTGCCCGCTGGCACTGACGTCTTTTCATTGGCCAGTCGGTCCGCGCCGTCGACGCCAATATTAATAAACCAGAAGAGGGTTACCATTTGATTTCGTGGCCCCTAATCGAAGCATGCCTACCACTACATGGCGCCTATCATGGGTACAACAATCCTTCTCCAACTTCCGCCGGACCAGCGAGCGGTGCCGGCCATGATGGGGGGGTAAATGTGATCGAAAACTTGAGAGGGAGTTGGCGACTTCAGGCGAAAGTATCAACTTTCTGTGTGCTGTTGGTACAATCCGTCGTGCAGATAGGCCATGCATTGCACTACCGTAATGTCGTCGTGCTTTGCGAAGAAACACCACCGTAGCCAGCACGCAACGATGGACACCAAGCTTGGGAACCTAGATCGGGTATCGTATGGTGTGTACATCGCTCTGTTTCCTTCCTGACGCGTTGGGCGCATGAGTTCGCCGCCACTCTTCCATTCTTGTGCTGTGGCACATGGATACTGTACCAGGGAAGGCTTTGTTCCCACAACCAATGCATAGACCTCCACACCAACACTATGTAATAGATATGTGTTTGGCGTATTATCATGTGTGTGCGTGGTTCGTTCAAAATAGAAATCGATTGCCCACCTCGAATGACGCCAATGGGGCCTAGATTTTGGCCTTTTAAGGCGGGATAGAAAAAAACTTACCAATGGGAGGGGGGCGGTTAGGGCTGGCACAGCGAGCTTCCTCGGCATCGCGATATAGCTCGCTGCGCAAGATCGCTCGATGTGCGAGACGAACGCAAATCTTGGGTGCCAATTTTTCGGGTGTCGGCCGGGATGGAACGTAGTGTCTCATAGGTCGGGAAAACCCGGTCGATACGTCGACCTTGCTTTCGATTGTTTTTCGTGTGGTTCTACCGAACACGCCAAGAACGCGTGATTATCTCTACTGCAAGTAGCCGATCTTGAACCCTATCTCTTAGTCTTGGCATTTCTAAACAAGTGCGCATCGTTTTGATATTGGCAACGACCGCGCTCACAGACTGACGAATGAACACGTCGATATTAGTGTGGTTGAAAAGAGAAAGTGCTTCTGAAGGCCATGATCAAGTGAGTGTGTGTGTGTTCTTCTGCCTCGCTCGCTTGCCCAGCGAATCTCCGAATGCCGTGGACCTTTCACGTGGTAAGGTGATCGAAACAACTGTAGTCGAATCCTACGTGTGGAAACGTGCGCACCTCAGACAGAAAAAGTACCGTTTAACGTAATACTCCCAAGTGGTCGAACCCTGAGTAACGGTGGCACGCGAAAATTGTTTTTTGTTCGTTCGGACGCAACGTCCACTGGCTGCCGCAGGTCCCGGGAGCTACTCGCCTGGCGAGTTTCCTTCGAGCGCGATGTCGCCGTACTCTTCTTTTGCCAGCAACTACGGCGTGGAACTCGATGATCTCCTCGCCGCGATTCTCCCTCAATACACTGCTACAGATATCGGTCAGTACACGGGGGTGCATGCAGCTCGAGAGCACACGGTCGGCCATTCTCAAGGAAGAATAGAATTGACTTTGTTGCTGGGTATAGACGGCCTCCCGCATTGCGGTGCGTCTAACTCCGAAGAGGTTGCAACGCCTACGCCGCTGGGCATCAGCAGCAGCAGCAGCGGCCACCCCCTGCCGTGGTCTCGGAGATGTCGAACACCAGTGATGGCCAACAACTCCGAGCGTGCCGATCCCTAGACCGTCTATGTGCACGAGGGGAGGTACCAACCTTTTGAATCGTGTCGTGTCTCCCGGATGTGTGCGCCCTTGAATTCCTGGAAACAGGTAGGCAACTCATGGTTGGATGCGGATGGCGCACAGACTTGTTCAGACCAAACTCGGCTCCTGCAGCAGATATTTTCCCAAGTGTCGGGAGACATGACGTCTGGGGGCTTGCGAGCGTGGTCTCTGGGAGGACCGAAAACGGGAGTCAATACCCTTTCGTGGTCTTGTGCAGCACTTGATACTCCTGGCAAACAACGAGCCTCACGCATTCGACATCTCGGCCTGTACTTTGCTTTTCGCAGGCATTGCTTGGTTCCTGCTGGTGGTCAGCGGCGGGTTCCTTGTCTTCATGGCCGTGACCATGGTCCTCTTCATACACAAGCGAAACATCTTCGAGATCAGGGCGAGGTAGGTGTCCATGCGCAACACTACTCCCTGAGCCAGGGTTAATTTCATGTTTAGGTATCCAGTGTCAACGACACCTGGGAAAACGTTGACTGGGGAGGAGCTTTGCTCGGGGTATAGGTTACGACGCTGTAGTCAGCCCGGGCCGTTCAGTTATTGTGGAGGCTGCTGGTTGATGGAAATCAACTCTACACAAGATATTCTGCCAGGGTGATACCAACATGGCCACAAGCGGAACGTGTGACAAGAAACCGGCTCGCCCCTGGTTCTTGCACACGTCACCTCTCCCTAATAACTCGTTCCCCATTATTCAATCCCTCTCCCTCTACCCGCCTGCTCGAACTCGTTCCTAACCTTGTCAGGTCTGCGTACCTGGTGATATTATCCGGAGCTTGCTTGATGGTGGCGGTGGGGTTGATCATGCTCGCGCAAGCTTTGGTGCTATTCGATTTCGTCCCATCTGTCTACCCTGTCTATATGGCGAGTGTTTCAAGTTTCAAGGGGTACATATCCAGTGCCGTCGGCGGGATTCAAGGGAAGTGCTGCACGTGTGTCTTTGTTTTTGCTCGTCTATCTACTGTCGCTCGCAAACATTGTACACACGCCAGCTAGGGTCTCGCGCTGAACCATCAGCTAAAGATCTCCGATCAGGCCTTTCCCCGAAATGATTTCAGTCCAGCTCAGGGCTGTTGTGATTGTTGTTGACAAAGTCGCCGTCGACATCGTTGTCGTCGTCGTCGTCGTCGTCGTTGTCGTTGTCGTTGTCGTTGTGGCGTTGTGTCTTTGCACGCGAAACCATTCTGAAGTCTTCCTGCCGCTTCTTCCTGTCTTTTTCTCCATGACAAAGACAAGCTTTTTCGTGACCGCGAGCTGACCCACTTTTCGGCACCCATACCATATGAAAACAACATCAGAGTTGGATCCAAACGTTCGTAGATTATGCATGGTCCCACATGATAGACCGCTACCCTCGGAGCCATAAAATGGGTAGGAGGGCTGGCACCCCTTCCGATCAGGAACGAGGTGCGTTTCTCGCATACTTTGACAGGGCTAGGAGATATCGCACGGGGGTGCGTCCTTTTTCTCTGCCCAGGATCCAGCATGTTCACTTCCAGCCGTGGAGTACCCTACGCGCCACCGCAGGAAACTACGAGTTGTTTGCGGCGCTGTGTAAAGTTTTACTCGATGATGTCGGCAATCTGCCAGCGCGACGGCTACGTACAATCGGCGGCGTTCATTCCATCGCCCCACGTTGCGTGGTTGTGCCACCCCTCCTCGATCTCAGGTATCCTTCTTCGTCGTGGTCTGCGGCACGAGCGGCTACTGCAGCCGGACGATTCGGCTGGCCGTCCTCTTTAACTCTAAAGCACGAAGCGCTGTACCGTGGCTAGCCTCGGTAAGGGCTGCATGCAGCGAAGTGCCACCCGTGGGTACGGGAGTATTATGTACCTCCACGCAACGAAATAGCACAGATGCCACGGGGGGCGCTATTGGAAGCCCTTGCGCCTCGTGATGACTCCGCATGGCCGACAGGGAGTCAGTGCCGAATACAGTATACCTGGAATTGCTGCGGTAGGCAAAGACGTCCGCCTACACATTATCGATGCGATTTTCCATTGTAGGAGAAGCAAGGGTTGCTTGGTGCCCGTCCGAGGACCGCGCGGGTGGCACCTCACCTTACGCCAGGCCGGAGAGTGTGTCGTCTGCACAAAAATCTGGTGAAATATTCTCGAGGGCAACCGTACGCAGCAGAATGCTAAACGAACTTCGTTCGAGATGGTGAGAGAGACGTCGAAGAGGATTCCAAAAGGTTGCAGGCAACGTTAGAAACAGCGGCCGGTCGTCTCAGAGGTTGGCGTGGTCCAGAGGAACCAAGCAGCCGAATGAAGCAACAACAGAGGACTCTCCCATCCCGCCTGTGGGTAAACAACTTGTCTCATCCCCACTCCATCCGTCCGCTAGTCACGCTCGTTCATTTGTATCTGCCTCGTTTCTCTCTCACAGGAGCGCAATCACGTGTGCGCGTGCCTGATTCTCGGAATCGGCTCGCTCGGGTTTCCCCTATACCTCATGTATGATATTGGGGACGGGATCTTCGCTGAGCTGTGAGACATGTTGCAACGTGTGCCCTAGGATGACCATGCATGTTGACCTGGCTTGAGGTTTTCATGTACTGGAAGTTTTTCTCCTGTCTGAGCTGAGAGATGATATTACTGCCCACGTACGAAATCTGAGATGGCACGATCGCGTTGCCTACTTCTTGCTGTCTGTCACCCCCATGGTCATCCCTCACTTCTATCGAATCGGGTATTGATTCCCGAGTGAATGATCACGCAAGCGAAGATTATTGCGGCAGTTTCTTCTATCAACCGAAGGGAGATATATCATTGGGCGGACCACAAGGTCCATGGTTCTCGTGCGGTCCAAATGTCCATGGTTCGCGTGCTTCAAGCATCAGCGTTTTCCTTCAAGACTCCAAACGTGTACCATGGACCTGTTTGAAATGAAACTGCCAAATGTATACAGATAATTGACGGTGACTGCCCACCAGCTCAACTGGTAAACACGATGAATTACCGTTCGTATATATGTCGCTTCACGAACCGTTGTCACACACATAGGCATGAGCCATCCATTGAACGTTCCGGGTCTGTCGTGTTTTTGGTCACTCTCGCTTACCATGTGCTCGAGTATCGTCTCATAGTCAACGTCGTCGTTGTCGTCGCCGTCGCCGCCGTCCCTCCGACCCTGCTGTTTATTAACGGAGGCTGTTCACTTACCATGCGGAGAAAGTGCAGTGGCGCCTCACGATAGGGCTCAATGTGGCCATGATCGCTCTCTACCCCCTCGTCCGGTGAGGTTTGTAGTTTTTCGGTGGCCGTGGCCGTCGTGACCTTCGATAGTTCTTGTTCGGGCGCACATTTTCGAAGGAAAAAGCGAGTCTTTATTGTGCCCACCGTCTAATTTCGCTCTCCACCGAGCAAAAGGTCGAAGCAGGTTTCCTAGGTAGAACGACGATCGGTGTTGCGGATGCTACCAGCATATGGTTCGATTCGAGTGTCCGACATCGTGAACCGCTGCTCTGCCCGCACATGATGGTTCGGGTTATTGCGCCTTCTTCCTTGGTGCGCGTGGCGGGAGTTGGCTGCGAACAGGGGTACTTCTGCCCCACGTTGCGTATGTTCCTCGCACGTTATTGGTGTCGACAGCTTCAAGGTATCGACGTCTCATTATCACACATACGTGCGTTTCATTCTTCTCGCCCTACTATATTCAAAAACGACTCCCTGATTTGCTGGTACTGTCCGCAAGCGGTGTTCATTTTCGTATTACGTGTGTGCCTCTCTCAGGGTGACTATTGATCGGTGTTGGATGCCGTACATGCTTTCGCTCCCATACGACAGGAAAACGGACGACATTTTCAACATCGCTCAGGAGCTTCGGGTCTGTATCGTTTTTGCCTTTCTGGTGACAGGTACGTGGCAGCTAGAGATGGATCCACAGGCAGCCAAACATTACAGGCTTTTTTTTCCGGGTAGGCTCTTGTCGTTGGAACGTCCCCTCCATGTCGAAAATCAAAAATCGAAAATGACACTGATTTTGCATTCGGTGGGCAACAGTAACCAGGATTCGAAATTCACTTGTCGTATTCAGACGGTTCACGATGCGCACAAAAAATCAAATCACGAGGACAGCAGCAGATGGCCCATTCCGATTTCCATGCTGGAACACAAGTATTATGGCGCGACACGACGACCATCCTGTGAGGAAAATATTATGATACATGAGGGAAAGTAATCAAACGCAGGGGATTGCAGCTGTAAAACCTGCAGCAGAGACGTCGCTAGCGATAAAGCACGCACTCACGCACACGCGAAGCGTCACGGCGAGAAACAAATATACCCCGCGCATGACGCGAACCCTTGGAAAATTCCGCAGCATATATATGCAAAACCGGCAATCACTACCGAACGTCATGCCTTTGAGATGCAACCACGCAACCACGATGACATTCACCGTAAGTTCTTTTGCGTCGCCCCCGGGAGGCAAGCCACCTAACTCCCGACGTGGACCTTTTTTTGGTTTGCAGCTTTCCCTACGTCAAGTACCACCGGTCACGAGGCATATTTACTCTGTTTATTTATTGCCCGCTAAATGTTTTCATCTTTTCGGGAACAGTTGCTGGTTGGCCGAGCGCCCCATGAGATATCCCGTTGGCTTCATGTGCACTTTAAATAACGCAAACAGCCGTGTGTGTGTGCCAGGGGGAGCCCCATCATGTGGTAGAATCTGCGGCCGGCGGAGGGTAGAGGGAGGCTTGCTTGCACACACACACACAATGAATCGTCTTTTCATTGGTCAGCCGGTTAGCGCGGTCGATGCTTATAATAAAAGCACACACACACACACACACAGTGTTTTGTGTTTTTGTCCGCACTAAGACTGACGTCTTTTCATTGGTCAGCCGGTTAGCGCGGTCGATGCTTATAATAAAAGCACACACACACACACACACAGTGTTTTGTGTTTTTGTCCGCACTAAGACTGACGTCTTTTCATTGGTCAGCCGGTTAGCGCGGTCGATGCTAATGATAAAAAAAAACACACACACGCACAACCATTCGAAATCAAGTTCATCAAGCAGACGGTAAAGAAAGCCAACCCTCAGAGTGCTCCGGGGCCTGATGGTTTTCGTTTTTCGTATCTCCAANGTATAAAAACGCACAAGATCGACTCCGTCGCCGAAGCTGATGAACCATTCGAAATCAAGTTCATCAAGCAGACGGTAAAGAAAGCCAACCCTCAGAGTGCTCCGGGGCCTGATGGTCTTCGTTTTTCGTATCTCCAAGCTGGTGGGATGAGTGATTTTCTTACTGAAACCTTGGCGGACTTCAGCTTCAAAGTCTTCTACTAAGGAGACGAGCTTCCGGATTTCTTTTGGAACCTCCACACCAGTGCCAACCTTTCAGCGCTGGGAGAGAAAAAACGGCCGATTGCAGTTGGAGGGGTTTTGCGTCGCATCATCAGCGGCAGCTTCTGCCGCCAGTACAAGGGAGGAATTGCGAACATCTTCGAAGCAGCAAATCAGTT
>CACKRE030001397.1:323422-336792 GCA_902602495.3 Ectocarpus sp. CCAP 1310/34 | reverse complement strand
AATATGTGGTAAATTTGGTACCACCAAATCTAATCCATACCAACTGTTGAACCCCCGGATCTCCCCGCTCCATCTGTTCGGAAAGTTCTGACTCGAAATAATCTGTCATGCTGTGAGTACATCCAACAGCGGCCACTGTCCGCTTCTACTCTCCCACACCGCTCCAAATCCTGACGCGTTTTCTTGCAGGCGATCGGCTTTCTTCCTGAAGAGGACCTATCGACCCTCATGAAGCTCCAGACTCCTCCATGCATACATCTTCCACGCATACCACATGCCTCCCCCCCAGGCGCACCCCATCATCCTTGCGTAGGGGTGATCTTGCTTGGGCATGACCAGCTCCCCACCCTTTTTTATTCAGGTTCCCCCGACAGACATGTTCCCACTCCCAACGAGTACGAAGCCTCTTTCTCTGATTCCCACCCGCCACCATACACCAAGCTTATTTCTCTGACGGACACGAGAGTACTACTGCCTGCACGGCTTGTCACGTTGTGAGCCTCTGTTCCCCGGTGGTCGATTTACGGCAGGAGTATCACGCTCCATATGCCCACTACGTATTACTCCACGCTCGGCACGAAACAGGATTGTTTTCGTGCCGGTTTCAGGCGATCATAGTTCTTCCTGAGGGGGGCCCTATGGGCCCTCTGGAAGCTCCGGACTCCTTCTCCACGCATTCCTGTCCACGCGTACCACATGCCTCCCCCCCAGAAGAGCCAATCATTTGAGAAGGGGTGAAATCGGGAGAGTTCCCCACCCCACTTTCGTTCAGGCTTCCCCAACAACGGACATATCCCCGCTCCCCGACGACCCTTTTCCTCTGATTCCCACGCGCCAACGAGTGACTGCCAAGCCCCTTTCTCTGATGGGCATAAAGGTACTACTGCCTGCACAGCTGTCACGTTGTGAGCCTCTGCCCCCCGGTGACCGGTTTACGTCTGCAGTTGCCACATTCCGCCATCCCACTACCGTAATGCCCAACGCTCGGTAAGACTCGGTTCTGTCGATGTGCCTTCTACTTTCAGAAACACCGGCAACAGCCGCAGTAGCAGCAGCAGCGGGGCAATCGGCTTGCAGCCTCTGCCCCCCGGTGGTCCATTTACACCAGCAGTTGCCAGAATCCACCATCCCACTGTCGAACTGCTCCACGCCCGGTACGAGACAGTGTGTGTTACGGTTGCTTTCTCGCGCCACCTCCACAAACACGGGCAACAGGCGAAGCAGCAACAGCAGCAGCAGGAGAGCAATGGCATCCCTAAACACCAACAGGGGAGCGGCGTCGGCTTCAACCGTCTACGACCCGTACAAGATTTTCCAGGCCGCGCAGCGCTGCATGGGAGACCCTTCGGTCGTGGCTAAGGTTCTGGTCGAGCTCCTCGGTAAGAAGGGGTAGGCACGCAAGCAGCAGCGACAGCAGCAGTTCGAAAAGCTGCCTAGAGAAGCACGAGGCAAGCCCTACTGGGTGCCCCTTCCTCCTCCTACTCTTGGACCTGGGCCAGGCCACGCCCGAATCCATGAGATTATGATGGGATGGTTTACAGGGTTGCTTTGAGCACGTTCCCTCCCGGTGTTAGCGGGACGTACAGCTCGTGTCGTGGTTCCTTAATCGTGTGTGACGTGCGTTGATTCAGCTAGAGTTGCATGGTTGAGAATATCGGAAAGGTTTTGTCGGCTTGTTTTTCACACGCGAAAGGAGATCCGAGTTGCTGAACTCTCCGGGAACTCGTGACTACGATAAGTAGCCATATTTGGTCCCGAAGAAGCAGGAATGTATCGTATCTGCCGGCTCTGAGAGCAGCGTGTAGCTTTTTCAGTACGTCCGCATCATCTCTTGAAGTAGTTTCACAGCTAAGCGGCTAGATGGTGTTGTTGTAGGTAGCCGACGATCGGTCGGGTTGAACAAGCACAGAGTGTTCGTGTGATGTTTCGGTAAATCACGTACAACACACAGACTGGCGCGCGTTTGTGAATCCACCCAGTCTCGGCACAAACACAAAACACACACACACATGACGGCCTTGGGGATGTTTGTATTTTCGTGGCCGCATTAGGACTGGGGTATTTTCATTGGGAAACCGGTTAACGCGGTCAATGCTAACGTTAGAAACACAGACACACCTTTGGAAAGCGTGTGCGTTCGCGTTTTTTTTTTCAGCTTCAAAACTGATGTCCTTCATCGGCACTCGACAAGCGCGGCCCATTCTACAGCAACACCAGTAAAGTTTAGCCCGTGCATGTGTTGTGCAATATTTGTCGGAATCTCGCCACACAGGCGACTACGCGACTCCGGACGTGCTCATGGCGTCCGCGGCGAGCGTTCTCGAGATCTACTACGGGGGCGGCGGGCTGCGGAAGGCTAGCATGACGGACTTCGGGAAGTTTGCGGGGGAACTGGCCGATGAGCTTGGCGCGCGAAACAGTTCCCAGGCGAGTGATGTATTCGGGTGGTGTTTGCCAAAACATATGCATTACTCAGGCAATACCTGCCGAAATTGTTTGGCAAGATGTGTTGCGCTAAGTCGATGTTTTCTGAATCCACACCGGAATCGCTTTCAGCATAGCAGACATGCATGACCGGGTCCGGCGACGTCTCTCGAAGCCGTGTCCTGACAACCTTTCGGTCGACGGTGTCCTGACAACCACGAAGCGGCGAGTACCTTTTCGTTTTCTTTTGGCTGTTGTAGCGTGTAGTTTCGTGCGGTTTGAGAGCTGAGCACCAGAGTACCTCGAATGCCCATCTGTGCAGCATCATCCCCTCACTATCCCCACTGCCTCAGGAACCGGACCCGCACGTACATTTGCCGCACACCCCGCCCGCCGACTTTCGGTTCATTCGGCCGACGCGTGCACTTCGACAATTTATTCGCGGGTTGTCGATCAATGCAGGCGGAGGAGAAGATGAGGGAGGCCCAGAGCGTTTACGAGCTGTTCGAGGAGGCCGACACAGACAACTCGGGCACCATCTCCAAGCAGGAGTTCTGCGTGTTCGGGAGCAACATCGACGTCTCGTCCGACGAGGAGGCTTTGGAGCTGTTCGCCAGGGTAGACACGGACAAGAACGGTGCGACCGACCGACCGACCGACCTACGCCTTCGTTTTTGTCTGTGTGCGTTTGTCTGTTGCGACGGCGCCCTTGCTTTGCTTGTAGGGCCCTGCGCGCAAAAAAAAAATAAATGTTTACTTCGTTGTTGCGTGCCTCGTTCGTGCATGAAAAAAATATTTGCTAGATGCAAGAGCTTTTTTTTTGTCGGTGGATCTGCTTGTTGCCTTTCCGTTTGGGAAAAGAAGGACGCTTGCTTAGTAGTCATGCGTCGTTGGTGTCGGGCATAGTTTGTTTCTTTATTTGCGCCCGAAACGTGTGTTTGCGTGAACAGACAAGCTCGCGCACGAAACGTGCCGTGCTTCTGTCGGCTGTGCTTCTCTGAACAGCACCTCTCGAGAAACACTCACCTGCCTTGCGCTCTTCGCCGTGTGCATCCAACTCACAGAAGCCGTTTCCTTTTTATTTTTGTGACAATGTTACCAATACAACGGATTCACTTCTCTCCACGGATGAGAATACGGGATATAACTAGCCATGAATCAATCCGCAACGTTACCGGGCAACACACTCATCTTTATTGTTGTCAGGCGTGATCTCGTTCCTTGAGTGGCTCCAGTTCTGCGTCCCGGGGCCCGGCCGCGACCCGAATAGCTTCAACTGCGCGGGGCAACACGGCCTTCAATCCTGCGCGGCCCCCGCCGACGACACATCCTGCAACTGGTGCGGCAGCAAGTGGCCGGCGGGGAGCCGGATGTTCTCCTGCCGGGAGTGCGATTGCGACGCGTGCCTGGAGTGCGCGATCTTGCACGTGCAGAGCTGCGACACCCGCATCTTCTGTGAGAGAGCGGTGGTGGACCCGTCCAAGACCTCGGCAAGGCCTTGCGCGGTGTGCGAGAGGGAGGTGCCCCCGGCGTCGGACGGGGAAGACGAACAAGCAGCGTGACGATATTTTATTGCCTTGGGTGGGTGTCGTTTTGCTCAGTTGCAGTAGTGGTCACACCGCGAAAATAGATGGGTCTTGTTCCCGGTGAGCTGTTACGTGCCAACGATGAATCACAATTGTTTTGGCTAGTATCACATGTTGCGGAATGCCGTTGCTCTAGATTGGTTGCGTTTACGCCTGAATTCGAGCGCGACATGCGCCGGAGAATTCGCGCTGCCGCTGCCTAGAGGAACGAGAGATAGGGGACGAGGATCCACCACTGAAAAGATCAGAAGCGGACTGTAAAAATTCGGCTTGTAAGATTTGTTGCGTTGACAAGTTTTGATTGACTGCATCTGGCGGCGGGAAAACTTTCGTCATGAGGGGCACGGGTATTTGCGAGTAGTGTGTCTGGCCTGCCTTGACGCCATGTTTAGGATTTCTTCTGACGTTGTCCTGCCATGCCGCGCTGGTTCTAAAAGTTCGGAGTCCGTCTCTCCCTCGCCCAAGCAAGTTCGAGAGAGAGAAAGGGAGAGGGAGAGATGTGTCATGTCAGCTTGGAAGGCATCGAGGACAGCGCTGTATTGCTGGAGCTTTGCGTGAACCCGCCGCCACCTGCTCAAGATGAAGAAACAGCGCGGAGCGAGGCCAACGATATGACCTGATCGTACGATGCCTTTGCCCCCCCGCTAGAGGCGTGGGGGTTTGTTTATTTGTGGTGTGTGAGGAGGGGATGTTGGTTTGGAGAGAGGCAATCAGCTTGTCTTGAGAGGGTGAATCTGTCGGAAATGGACAATATGTTGCAACGGTCAAGAATCGCGCTTGCTGCAAACGGAAGGTGCCGTTGTCCTAGCCTGTGAAATCCATCCGTTGGAACGGCCCGATGTTTATCGTGGAGGCTGTCATGCTTGCGGTGTGTGTGGTTTCCGGTGTTCATCTTGCTGAGTGTTGACATTGTTTTGCCTATCCTGCCTAGAGCTACCAATTTTTGTGTGGAGGACGACCATGTAGAAGCGAGGTTCTTGGGGCCAAGCATAAGCATGTGCCTCCCCCATGGCCGCGCACGCCGCCATCGACACGTATCGCCCCGCGCGGCCTCTTCGAAGGAGAACATAGGCAGGTTAGGAGGTCGGAAGGGGCATGGCTCTCCCACGCGTCCGTTGCTACCAAACACTGGGCCAGGTTAAGGCCTTTCCGGGTTAGAACTGTTGTGACTTTTTTCGATCCTTGCGCGTCTCCGATTTGTAACTTTGCCGTGGACAGACGCGCTTGCCACAGGAGAGAAAAAGAGAGGAAATTGCCGGGAGGGGGGCGAGGATAGTGTTGTTCAGTCAGTGGTGCTGTTGGTGCTCGATGCTGTGTAGACTACACGTACATGGTTATCCTAGGAGGTCGCATTGTTCATAACCTGAGAAACTAGTTGGCGTTTGCCTCTCCGGTTATTCGCGTTTTTTTTAGCTGCGAGAGAGAAACTCGACCTCCAGCTCGCCGCGAAACGCCAACCGGCCTCGTTCGGTGGCGTTTTTGTGTCACGTTTGGATCTTGCGGCACATCATCGGTGACTACCACCTGGATTCGACGAGCTCTGCCAAATCCCTTCCTCGGGTTCGACGTCACACGCACTCATTCCTCCGTTTTCCGCCAAGGTGTTGACTGCTTGTTACCTCGCGCCTTTGCATATGACAATGCCTTGCCTGCCAAGGCAGGATGAGCGTCTTTGACTTTGATGGTAGAGCTATGTAGGTGCGTGCTCTTCGTGCATGCTTACTTTTGTACCTCGCGCCTGCGCATGTGACACTCCCTTGCCTGCTAAGGCAGGATGAGCGTCTTTCACATTGATGGTAGAGCTAGGTGCTCTGCTTTACGTGTATGCTTGCTATTGTACCTGGCGCCTGCGCGTGTGACACTGCCTTGCCTGCCAACGCAGGACGGGCGTCTTTGATCGTAGAGCTGGGTGCGCTCATCTATAATTCCCATGGTAAACGGATCTGATATCTGATTTCTAGCCAGTCAATGAGTCTTCCCCTACACCCTCATAAGGCAAAGGTCAACATGCCCGCGGTCGCAACGTGGACGATGACTGCCAATCGAGGTCCAATCCTCTCGTGACCACAACGTGGACGATGACTGCCAATTGAGGTCCAATCCTCTCGTGACCACAACCAACCGTTCACCGATAACACGCTAAAAAAAAATAGAAGATATATGATAATGAACCTACAGTACCGTCTAAAACACGCGCTGCAAAGCTTTCGGAGAGCGAACTCTAGACTAAAAAAAGAAAGCACAGGTCACGGGAAGAACTTGGGGAACACCGTGAAATCAAGGAAGGGGTCGGGCAACCCGAGTCGCCTCAAGGCCCCCCTCACGCTCTTGTTCGCGCGCTTCCCCGCCGCAACCTGAGGTCGGGAAGTGGAGAGAAGGGACACCAACGTGGAGCGGGGATTCTTGAGCAAGAACTATGAATAACGCAGCACGTGTTGTCAAGGAAGATATTTAAGATTTGAACAGAGGTTGGTACGTAGCCGCCTCGTGTTTTTGATGCTGCCGTGGGATTCAGCGGGAATTGCTCTGGTATTGTTTCCCATGCGGGAATGAACAACCCAGCATTTTTCGTGTGTTTCTTTCCTGTATGATCGATTCTGCCGTTCACTGTTGCCCCGAACGGCCAGCCATTCATCATGAGGTTGGGCAACGAATTTCGTCCTACAATGACGTGGTGAGTGCTAGCATGTTGTGGGCGGTTTCACTCTCCAGTGGAGTAGACGATCCTGCTCTTCAGAAGGGGACGGATGCATGGTCGACGGTCGGTGAAAGGAATACCCCAAAGCACCAACACGCTGGTTCGGCGGTGCAAGACGGCTTTACTGAACTGACGAGGCTTCGCGAAACACAGGGCATTGGGATGCAAAGCAAAGACTTCATTGCACTCGCGCCTGCCACACACGCCTGCTCATAGAAGGCTTCTGTACTCTTAATCACTTCTATGCATACCACCTGCTGGAAAATTCTGAGCGTTTGATCTCGTACGAGGCGGATTTCACAACCACAACCAACAGCCTACGGCGTGGAGCCCGCACGATGGAACCACGACCACAATAAGAAGAACATCCAAACGGCACACATCGAACATCACGAACCTGCAAACCGCAGCAACCACAACGGCAACAAAACGAACATGAAAACAGCACACATCGAACGGCGGCTATGACCAACCTGCGAACCACAAACAACTGCAAGCGAACATCCAAACAGCACACATCGAGCAGCGGCCATCATCACGAACCTGAGGCTCGTCTGGCTCCGTTTGGAGGACAGGAGATCTCCGAGCTTCCACTTCCGGGAACGAATCCATGACCTTGTTAGCGGCTGTAAGGCCCGTCACGTACGCCCTCTCCTGCGGGAGCAAAGCGGAGCGTGTGCCCCAGCAGGCGTGAAAAGCTTGGAAAAGGTCGTGCTTCGCGTGCTTGTCATGTGATCGATCGCCTTAAGGACGCGGGCGGGGCGGCGGGGTTCTGGCAACAGAACAAGGAAACTGCGCGGTAAGCATAATCGTTACGGCCTATCATTCCTCCTTGTTGTGCAGCAGGTATGTCTGGTCATCGTGCTCCCCGAGCAACACATGCCAATGCATAATGCAAACGCCGAAAATCGTTCAGAGGCTNACAGAACAAGGAAACTGCGCGGTAAGCATAATCGTTACGGCCTATCATTCCTCCTTGTTGTGCAGCAGGTATGTCTGGTCATCGTGCTCCCCGAGCAACACATGCCAATGCATAATGCAAACGCCGAAAATCGTTCAGAGGCTGAGAGAGAGGGAGAGAGAGAGAGAGAGAGAGAGAGAGGGAGAGAGAGAGAGAGAGAGAAATAGGGAGAGGGAGAGCCTTACCTGACTGAGTCCGTTGGCTCCGTGATCAAGCCCCTTGACCCAGTCTCCGGCGACGAACACATTCGAGCCCCGCACCGCTTGGAGGGGACGATTGACGTACGACCCCGGGCTGAAACACGTCACCGCCTGAGGAAACCGCCCGACCCAGCTGTCAATCACCTTGCAGTCCCTACGAACCAGAGAGGGGGGCGGAGACAGGCAGGATGAGGGGTACTCTAATGTAAACGCATGTCGTTAGGCTACTGACCTCGCATCCTTACAATGCCCGAACGGGGCCGTATGCCGGGTTGTCGCCGGCCCAGGCGACGTTTCAAGGGTGGGGTACTCAAAACAGGCGCCCTTGCCTCCCCTTCATCGCTTCACATTCTCAGGGAAGGGGGACCCGCGACACGGAGGGGTGGGGGGTATACCCAACACAATGTTCGCCTCTCCGTACTTGCCTGCAGTGTGACCCTGGCGTTCATTGGGCGTGCGTCCCAGTAGAGATGAGTGCGCGAAGGGGAAGGTTACGGAGGCATGACTCGAAAACGTCACGAGAGGGTTTCGAGCTGTTGAGGGGCGGACTACAACCCCAGGGGGGAGTCAGTGCTCCAACGCACCATTTCTCACGACCACAAGAAGCAAGACGTAACAAAGGCTTCGAGTCCGGTATCAAGCTTTAGCGTGTAGCCCTTGTGAGCCCCGCTTCGCGACATCTCCTTGGACACCAAAGATGGAAACGAAAACAATGGTCGAAAGCGCAACCACTGTTTCCTTCGACAACCCGGATTTGCAACCCAAGTCGTGGTGGTCGCTGATCGCCAGTTGCTCGGGGTCCAACTCGAACGCTTCCTAGTGCCACAAATTTGTGAACACTGATTGCGGGTTTGATTACTACTCCCCATAACAAGCTGTCCAGCACCGACGTGTCCAGCCCGGCGTCCAAAAGGCTTTTTGTTTTCACAGAAGACAAAAGAGGGATGATTGACAGGAGGGGCGTTCGTTTCTTGGGCCGTTTATCTCAAGCACAGACAAGACGAAGACACTACAGAACTCAGAATTACAGGTCGTGGTCCCGGCTCAGAGGCCCATGGTGCCACAAATCGGCCGGCCGGATTGTCAGTCGTGCAGTACTTTGACTACCGAGGTGCCGCTGTGCCACGAGGTTTTGGAACCGCTATTTCAGGGCGTCCCACCAAACAGGGAACCGCTAAACCGGACCACGACTGACTGCTGTATCTGTCTGGTTCTTTGTCCCGAAGGAAAACGGCCCTTGCCTGAACTCTGGCACACAGGTGGAGAGGTAGGTCTTGTGGACCCGCTCAACGATCTGCTCGTCGGACAGGGGCAGCAGCTCCGAGGCGTGGTAGAAGTCCGACGCCACCACGCTGCCCTCGCTGTGTCGGTACTCGTCCTGCCCAGGCCCGGTATCACCGTGGTTCGCAGTACAATCAAGATCAATACCGATATCAAGTATCAGTATCAATATCGACAGACCCAGCCAGTTGTCAACGGGATTCGAACAATCAAAAATAAAACCGACACCAATTTTACACTCGACATCGAAATGTGGCGGTGATTGGTCGAAGGCGAAAAGAAAAGCATTGTCTGGGTTTCCAGCAGAGCTAATCTTTTCCAAACTCTGCAACGCTGGACAAGGCAACTTTAAAAAACACGGAAGTGGTGGGAACGTGACCCGACGGACAGACACAAGGAGGGGAACCTCGTCAATACCATGACAGGGACAACCGCATTGAAGGAGGCTGCCACCCCGATACATAACACTCGACATTTTTGTGCGAAGGAGCAACGGGCGAGGGCGATAGTTTTGGAGGGCAGGCGGGAAAGGAACAGCCGCGCATTTAGGCAATGGTTCGAAAGGCGAAAGAGGCGCCCGACGTCACGACGCGTGGCGCCTTACCTCCACTGGCGGGCCGCCTTGGCGCGATCAATGAGTTCATGAGGAAACATAACAAGGAAGGGAGGCGCAGACCCTATTCCTTAACCCCAACCCAACTTCCGGATACAATGCTTTATCCAACATGTTCACATATTACGAAATGCCCTGATAAGTCTCCTGCCACTGGCTGTCCTAGACAACAACAACTGGGACGACCCCGACATTCTCTCGCTAAGCCTGCACCCGCTGGGGCGGCTGTCGCCGCCGCGGCTGCAACACACTCGACATTGTGCTGTAAAAAGACGCACGCGGTAGCCAGGACACTACGGTGAGTAGGGACTGCACTGGTCGTGGCGGAGACATGGATCAAAATCGCATACTTTCGAAGCAGAGGAACAACGCCCCCGTGCGGCCTGCCCCCCCTGGCCCCTGACCTGCATGTCGTTGAGGTGGAAGAACGTCCCTCCTACCGAGTCCTCGAAGCCGGCGATCACGTTTGACGGGTTCTTCACGGTCACCTAACAAAATAATAATAATAATAATAATAATAATAATAATAATAATAATAATAATAATAATAATAATAATAATAATAATAATAATAATAATAATAATAATAATAATAATAATAATAATAATAATAATAATAATAATAATAATAATAATAATAATAATAATAATAATAATAATAATAATAATAATAATAATAATAATAATAATAATAATAATAATAATAATAATAATAATAATAATAATAATAATAATAATAATAATAATAATAATAATAATAATAATAATAATAATAATAATAATAATAATAATAATAATAATAATAATAATAATAATAATAATAATAATAATAATAATAATAATAATAATAATAATAATAATAATAATAATAATAATAATAATAATAATAATAATAATAATAATAATAATAATAATAATAATAATAATAATAATAATAATAATAATAATAATAATAATAATAATAATAATAATAATAATAATAATAATAAATAATAATAATAATAACGGAAGACAAGAGAGTGGGGCACCGGAAACCAGTGAGGCGACCTCCTATCGAAAACCTTTCATATTCTACGCAGCCAACGCATTCGACGGCAGGATTTGCGTTGTTTAGAGGGGAAAAGTAGAGCAGGGGCGGGGATGGGGGTGAGAGAAGGGTCTACCTTCATTCGCTTCACGGTGTGACAGGAATAGCTTTTTTGTTCGACATGGCATAGAGTATTGCTCGCCTAGCGTGTGGTGTCGTCCGGTCAGGTTCGACACAGCACGTGGAGAATGAACACCAGCTCAAAACAGGCCGAACAAATCGTCTGGTCAGGGAAAGAGTAGGTTCAAGCACAGTATTCACCCGAAAAAGCACCCCACGGACGTGCCGCGTCGTATGGAGGTGGCGTGAACCAACAGCGAAGCGTGTGTGCGCCAGTGCCACGACCATGCACCCCCGTCTCTTGCTTGCCAGCAAGCGCCAACTTGTATCTACACTCGGGGTCCCCGAACAAGATGGGGGTGGGGCAGCTAGCAATTATCTCCTTAGTTGCAGCCGCCGTCTTACTCAGACGTGTAAGAACAGTTGACTGCTCCGTCAATGTATGGCAGCCGATTTCACCCGCCTTGAACAGGGCGACCGCCTCTTTCAGACCGCCTTATTTCGGCGACCCCGAAATACCGTGGTACCTTTCGGTCGAACCAGAGGCGTGTCGCCATGACGTCGACGCTCCTGAGCGACATCGCTCGCCGGAGATCGGGTCTCGCCGCTGACAGTCCCGTGCACGACGAGAGCAGCTTCTTCACGCCCTGCGAAGACGGACGGGATGCCGAGAGGGCGACAACAATATTATTGTCTTCCACAACTAAATAGCACTTTTCGGGTTAAACATGACTTTTTCGCTGGCACCAGTGCAAGGGTTCTGTTGAAAGTGTGTTATGGCGTGATAATTTATCGAGAGAGGAGAAGCTCAACTGGAACCAGGTTGGGACAAGCATTCCCACGCGCAACTTGCTTGCGGTCAGGAATCGGTGTGCCCTTTTGTCGGCCATGTGTTCCTGACCTCAGCTTTAGTCCAGCGCAGGCATACGTGTCTCCTACACCCAGCAATGCATTCCCAAAGCGCAGCTTCTGAACAGTCGCGGAGAAGGCGCCTTCCTCCATCTCCGACAATGCTTCCGCACGGGAGGCAGGCACCAACAAAAAGGACACATGCCTACGACACATAGGACCATCATTTTCTGAGTTTCCCCTTCAACTCTCTCGCAGCCCTTGCCTCCCTTCCTCACCTGTACGCTGACGCACATAACCACGGCATCCGCCTCGAAAGAAAGCGTCTCTCCTTCGGCGTTCTTCGCTAGCACCGATGTCACCTGATAGTGGCGGGGGTGGATGGGTGCGTTCGTTCTTTTCTCGTTTTTTTACGATTACGTGCGGTGAGGTATCCAGTCCCCCACGGAGCAGCGCTCAAGCTGTATTATTTTTACTTTTTTTTTGGGGGGGGGGTGGTGGGTTCTTTGTGTGTTCTTTTTCTGCCTTTCAGCACGATATCTGGTTTCAAACGGCGCTTGCGTCACCTGCTGATGCTTGTTGTTGTTGTTGTCGTTGCTGTTGTTGTTGTCTTCACATCAAAAACCGTTCCGATCTCTCTCTACCCAGTACCTTCATATGTCCGTACTGATCCAACACTTGATGCGGTCGATTCCCGTGGTCGCAGGCTAACCTACCCTAAAAAGGCACACTCAAATAAACTGGCTCCGAGGGGTCCGCAAGTCAATAGAAATCAACGACAGATATTCTGGAGTCGTCCACTCCCTCTGCGCGCTATGCGAGGTAACAACTGAGACTAGGAGTCACCATCACGGGCCGGAGAGAATGAGGTACACCCCATTGGTTCAATCTTAGTACTGCACAACGCAAGCAGAGACAAGGCCATCTGGCACAGAAAAAGAGAAAAAGAGACAAAAAAAAGAACAGAAAAAAAAAGAAAAAATATAAGGAAACAGTAAAGAGACAAGAAAACGGAAAAGAGCGAGGACAAGAAGCGACCAGGCCGAAAATAACAAGAAATAAGAAATAAGAGACAGAAAAAGGCACACGGTGGAGAGGCCACGAACGAACGAACAAGCAAACACGCAAACATAGCCACCAACGAGCGATACATTGTACTGGTACGTCATCACTAGTGGGTTGGTGCAATGGTGCAGCATTAGGGGGGGGGAATTGGCTAAAAGAAAGAAATTCAATCCGGCACGTATCGCGCCACTCGGTCCGTCTCGTCTCGTTTGCTTTCTTCCCTCGTCGGCTCGTCCGTCTCCTGCCCCCCTCCCGCCCCATTGGTTGTTTGAAACGTGCCAATGGTTCTGCTCGTGCGGGAAGCCGTGCTTCTCGGCTCAGCTCGGTTTCGCTTTGGTTCACTGTGGGACGTGCTCGGACGCTTTGGCGTGCCCCCGAAGATGCTGGCGGTCATTCGCCACTTCCACGAGGGCATGAGGGCGCGGGTTCGAACGGACGACGGGCAGTACTCGGAATGGTTTGACGTCGGCCAAGGTCTCCGACAGGGGTGCAACCTGGCCCCGCTGCTGTTCAACTTGTTCTCTGCCGCGATGCGCATGGTCGCAG
>CACKRE030001397.1:287099-299268 GCA_902602495.3 Ectocarpus sp. CCAP 1310/34 | reverse complement strand
CCGGGGGGGGGGGGGGATAGCCTTGTCCGACCACGCCTTTCGGCTTTCAGGCACTAGGCGGGCTTTGGTCCGAACGTGAGATGAGGGGAAGGGGGGGTGCCCTCAAAGACGATCGTACATATACGCGTGAAGTTGCACTGTGCGGGTGGTTGCCAAGCGCGGGTGAGGGGGGATTGCGGACATTACCGAACACGGGGAGGGTGGGGACCGGAAAACCGAGCGGAGAGCTAGGCGGGGTTCAGAGGAGGAAGGAGGGGACGGGGGAGGCATTCGCGACGATTCGCTTGAGGGCGGCGAGTCACATTTTATGTTGTTTTTTTTCTTGGTTCGGCGAAAAGCCTGGATCGGAGGTAGCAGACCTCTTTTGCGGTTCCAGGGCACGTTTCGATGCAAGCCTCTTCAATGCCAATTGAATACTGTCGGGACCCGCCAATCTCCTGGGATGTGTTTCCGGCTCTCCCGGCATTTTTTTTGTTTCTTGCCTCTTGAGTGTGTCTGGTTAATTTTTAGACGGTTGAGCTATAACAATGTCTTGTTTCTTCCTCCGTGTTCCCCGATGCCTTCTTATGTTAGCTTTTTTTATGTTTCAAGTAGAGGTGGGGTAGCAATTCAGTCTGCTTGCATCCATCCTTGGGTTCGCACAAGCGATCTCCTTTTCTTCCGCAAGTGTGTTGCTGTGCACGCTTTGTCCCCAACGTAAACAAGTAGTAGTTCTATGGTCCCTGTCATCCGCGAGTACCGCTACATTGTCACATGTTTTTTCCCACCGGCCGCTGCTGCTGCTGCTGCTGCTGCCGAACCTCCGCTGTGCACTCACGCCCTCTTCAGGAGCTGCACGGGAGCTTCGGGGTCGTCGCGGCGCTCGCTGTTGCGGCCGCCCAGCAAGACGCCTCGGCAACGCTGCTGCCGGTGTGTGGTGGTGGGCGCGATGACCCACGACCCGTTAGATGGTTCTTTTTTGTTTCCTTTCGCTTTGTTTATCCACAATACGCCTTACACAAAAACCTGCCCCTGCAGCAAGACATGAAGGGAGATTGTGTCGTGCAACAAGAATGGCCCATGAGTTGTAAGGTGTCTTTCAAGCAACACATGAACAGAAATACAAGATTTTGGCATGATTCACGAGTGGTTTTGATGGTCTTTCAAGCAAAACGTAAAGTGAGATACCGTAAGAAGCGGAGACATGGGGTAACCCCCCTAGAGTGGCTTCCATAGCCCGATTGTTCCACAGCCTAGTGGGTGCGGGAAGCGCCCGATAAGCCCTCGATGAGATGTTTCCAACGCCGACATTTGTGGTGTTAGCACAACGTTGGCTGTGGAGCAATCTGGCTTCGAAAGGTCTGGGGGGGGTGCCAGGTCTCCGCCCCTTGCGGGTTACCGTACCGTACCGTATCATAGAGCAAGAATCGCCATGGTCCAGGAGTTGTGTTGATGGCGTTTGAAGCAAAACCATTACATGTGTGAACACCCTGCGTGTCTTACATGGATTCTAGGGTGTCTACAACAAGGTAGATTGGTGGTAGAGTGTGCAAACAGCTGTGTCAGCGCGGGGCGACGTTGGTCTCCCCGAGGTTGTTCTCTCCAAAGCCCCTTTTCAGACCATTGGTCGGGATGACCCTGTGGTTTGCTTCCGCTCCCAGACGATGTCATCAATGATCAGGCTCCCCTGTCCCTTTCTCGGCGCTCTTCTGTGTGCACACAGGGAAACCTACTGTAGCTGCACTTGGCCTGTTGGTTGCAGCCACGCACGACCCCGCTGCCGATTTTTTCCCCGCCTTCTGCGGTTTCGTTTCGGGCCCAGAGCTTACGCTTGGAAGAATGTTAAAGCTGTGTGCATCACCTCACTTGATCATCTCACAACCGCTTCCGCCATCATGTGGCTGAAGTTTTTTTTTTGGTTGCGTTCCACCGCCCTGTGACGTGTGTCCGAAAGGCCGGTCGGGCGCCTTGGTTCCCCACCAGGTACCTGCCTCTGTCGCTGGTGACGGCCTCTGCGGTGTGTAGGGCCTTTTCGGTGCCGGTGGTGGCCAAGGACTTCCCCTTCGTGGTCGTCGGGGCTTACGCCTCCTGGGTCTACCTCCGCTTCTTCGCACACCTGTGAGTATGTTGTTGCTGCTGCTGCTGTTGTTTTTGATGTGGTGATGGTGGTGGTGTTGTTGTTGTTGTTGTTGTTGTTGTTGTTGTTGTTGTTGTTGTTGGCATGAGACCGAGTGACCTGACCTTGCAGCTAGAACACCTTCGCCTCCGCGCGATTTGGTTATAGGTTCACGTCACCTTTCGCGTGTCATGGGTGACAGTCTCAGGAACATTAGGCCTTTCGAAAATTTGGTATTCTCGAAGAGTAGGGCGGCGTTTTCCGTGCTTGGGGTGGCACGCCTCATGGCTTGTTTCGCTGTGAAGTACAGTACATCGCTTGTTTTCTGGTTCGCGCTTCGCCTAGTAGCACAGAGATCTCCCCCACCCTGCATTCGGCATCCGTATGCCGCAGGCGTCTTTCAAAACGATACAGCAGGAAGGGCAGGAACGGACGGTGGTGTGACTTCACAAGGGGGTATTTTTTCAACGGTCACAAGACGGAGGAAAAGCAAGTGTTGAGTACCCCCCTCCCCCAGAATGCTGCGTCCTCTCGTGGCCAAACGCCCAACAGCTAAGGCATGCAAAACATGAGGTGGTCCACCCCCTCCCCCTCCCCCCCTCCTCGGCGCTTGGTGAACGTAGTGTCCTGGGAGCCCCGTCAGGCGATGTGACGGAGGATTTCCAGCTGGTCAACTTCTTCCCCTTGCCGTGTCGCAGGTAAGGTGGGAGATGTGTCTCCTCTCTACAGGAAAATCCTCTTCGACTGCTGTGATCTCGTCTCGAATGGGTAGGCATTTTTTTTTTTTGCTCGTGCATTTAATAAGAGGGCAATGCGACGCGGCTTGTTCGTTATCAGGAGGGAAATCCCAACAGCAGTAGGGATTCAATAAATTGAGTCATTGAAGCGAATGATAAGGTCCTGAGGAAAGTCTCTCCGCTCGAAGAGAATCTGCACGCCTGTGTGGAGTTTCCGCCGCGGCCCACGACGCCGCAACAGGTCGCGCCCTACCGCGAGCTGATGGTTAACGCGCTGCTTGAAGCAGTGAATCGCCGCGGGTGCAAGATAACCCCGACGTGTACCAACCTGGTGTTACATCTTTGAGATGGCGCTGAAGGGGCCACCTTGCTTGCGTGGGTGGTGCTGAGTTGCGGTACCCACCCCCGTCCACCCCGATCTATTTTGTGGTCCGTGTTGTGTGCGTGGAAGAGCGGTGAAGTAACAGCTAGAAGGGCCATAGGAACACGGGAGGATCTCTGGCGCGCACTCAGCGTTCCCCTTTCCCCTTTGGCCTCGTCTCTTGAACATAGAACCAAGGACGAAAAACAGAAAACACACACACAAACACACACGCAATAGCGCGGTCGGTGCAAATCAAAGAGGCACACATGCACATACACATACAGGGACCCCTGGTTGTTCCCCGCCGGCACCAACGTCTTTCCGTTGGCCAGCCGGTCAAACGTGGTCGATCACACCGAAAAACAACACGAAGCACGCAAATCAAATGATTCAATGCCAGGGTTGTTAAGCCGATGTGCGACTTCACCTATGGGGTCTTCCTGCTGCTGGGATGCTTTAAGGGGAGGGCGGCCAGGCTACCCGTGTCGGTGGTGGATGGTCAGGGGGGGGTAGACCCTCTGGTCGTGGCAACGCTCCCGACTCCCGCGGTAAGGCTGGCTCGAGGCGCTCCAGCGGTAGCAGCGGGCCCTGACTTGTGACTTAGCGTTTCGGCTTTGTTGGGGGTGTGTGTGTGTGTGTGTGTGTGCTCATAGTCGTGCATGCCGCAGTCGTTAGACCATTGACCTCGCATCCCTACAAAGCCGGGACGGAGCACGCCGGGTTCTCACCGGACCAGGCTGGAGGGGGGAGGGGTTATCTTGCGCTATGCACTCCGACTCCCTCGGTAGCAGTACGCCCTGACGTGCAACACAAGCTTTAAGCTTTCTTGTTATCATGGGGGTGGGTGGTAGGGGGGGCTGGTATCTTGCGCTATCCCCTTCGACTCCGGCGGTGAGGGAGGGCTGGTTCGAGGCGCTCCAGTCGTAGCAGCGCAGCCTGACTTGTGACGTCGCGTTTCGGGTTCTCTGTTGTGGGTGGGCGGTGCTGTCGTGTGCTATGCCCTGCTAAAAATGCCGTGTCTACGATGGAGCTTTGTCAGTAGTGAGCGTTTCTCCTCCGCTGGATCTGAGAGTAGTTTAATTTCACACATTGGGGTCATGTTGGCCGGACAACAATAGTTTCCGCCCGCGTAGGGTTCGAATATTTTGTAGGGCGCGTTACCACATGTATGGGGTGTGTGGTATCTTGCGTATTGCCATTTATTTATTTATTATATTATATACATATATATATTTTTTTTTGTGCAAATGGTTTTCGTGACGGCGCCAAGGCTAACCGCGACCCTCATGCCACCTCTCGCCCGCCCCGCTTGATGAAATTCCTTGATTTTTTGCCCACGCCGGCAGCGGAAGGATCCTATCGCTGAGCGGCGCCGAGCCAGGGCCATGAAGCTGCTCGACGAGAAGTTCGCCACGCTCAACGCCAAACCGGCCAACAGGTCGGGTGCGGTTGGCTCCGTCGGTAGCCTTCTCGTTGTCGCTGCTGCTGTGCAGCATTGAGTCGGGGGTGGGTTGCTGGATGGCGCTGTTGGTTTGTTGACGGCAGCTGTGAAGTGGCCAAGGGTATCATCGCTGTGAGCAAATGCCGCAAGCTCTTTCCTCTGTCGAAAGCTGCTCTTTTGGGTGTTTTCCCCTGCCAGTTGGTGTGGTTACTCCGATCTATTGTACGTGCCCTCTGTTTTTGAAGTGTTCTTGCCACGTCTGTGCTGAGCTCCAGCCGCGTCGTGCTCGTTGCCGCTGCTGTGCAGCAGCCAGTCGTGTTTACTCGCGGTGTTAAAATGCTGCTTGTTGTTCTCATTGTAGATGACAGCGGTTGTGTTGCCAAACATTTTTTTTTTCTCGATTTTACATGCTCCGTCCTCTCGAGGACGCATGGTCAATGATCTAACCGCTAAGGCATGCAAAACATAAGAGTACGCCCCCCCCCCCCCCCCCCCCCCNCCCCCCCCCCCCCCCCCCCCCCCCGCACCTGCCTCACGCCTCGACCAGCGAAAACCCGGCATGTTGCTCCGCCCCGGCATTGTAGGAATGCGAGGTTCATGGTCTACCAACTTCGGCATACGCTTACACGAGTGCTAATATTTTTGTTTTGTTTTACTTTGATTGGTTTCCGAGGGCTCTTTTCTCGAACGGTCGGTGCGGTAGCTGTTCTTTTCTTCCTTTTCGTTTTGTTTTCTTTTTCCGAGTGGTTTGTATCCTATTTTTGTTTTGTTTTACTTTGATTGGTTTCCGAGGGCTCTTTTCTCGAACGGTCGGTGCGGTAGCTGTTCTTTTCTTCCTTTTCGTTTTGTTTTCTTTTTCCGAGTGGTTTGTATCCTATTTTTGTTTTGTTTTACTTTGATTGGTTTCCGAGGGCTCTTTTCTCGAACGGTCGGTGCGGTAGCTGTTCTTTTCTTCCTTTTCGTTTTGTTTTCTTTTTCCGAGTGGTTTGTATCCTATTTTTGTTTTGTTTTACTTTGATTGGTTTCCGAGGGCTCTTTTCTCGAACGGTCGGTGCGGTAGCTGTTCTTTTCTTCCTTTTCGTTTTGTTTTCTTTTTCCGAGTGGTTTGTATCCTATTTTTGTTTTGTTTTCTCGCGGCGTCGTATGTGCCGGGTTTTGAGACCACGGGCTCCCCCATTTTTTGTGGACTATCGAGCTAATGTGAGAAACAACAACAGCAACAAACACCCCCTGCCCCACGCATCGTTGTCCTGTCTCCCAACATTTTTTTTTTTTTCCGTCGCCGAGCAGGTGGGACGACGATGAAGGCTGGGAGGGGGCGGGCTCGACCGCGGCGGCGATCGGACTGGCGCCCCGGAAGCCGGCACTAGCACTATCGGCGAAGGGTGCCTCTGTTCCCCAGGCGAGCTAGTGAGCTCGCTCTTGTTGAGCCGTTTACCTCTACCATACGTGTTTTGTTGCGAGCTGGTGACAAGTTTTTTTTTTTTTTTCGCCCAGACAAGATAAAAAAATAAAACTGCGGCGGAAAATCTCCGAACACCCGCGGCGTATCCTGATGTCGAGCTTTGTCTTTGTTTTTTAACGCAATGGGTGTTCCCTTTTTTCCGATCAGACCGAGGGGTAATTTCTTTGGCGTTGAGCTGGAGCACAACGGTGGCTTTCGTCTATAACCCGTACACCCCGTGCACCCCGTGCACCGATTCCCAGTCAGTCTGTTTGTGCCATGTTACACGTGTGTGCGATGGGACAAGGTTTTGTCAAATGGCGTTTGTGGGTGGGAGGGGACGCCAGCATTTACAAAACATCGTGCTTACTGCTGCAGTACACAGTGAACACCCCAACACACTAGTAGTGAAGTGCTGCAGTACTGCTATGGTCTTGTTGTTCGACATTGTGTTGATAATTGTTATCGAAACACGATCTGCCCACACCACTTCTGGTTCGAACACGCCCGATTGTACAAAAACGCAACAAAGGTTGGCGTCAGTTCTCAAGAGCAACATGCATGCGGCAAGCACTTGTAACCCGAGATACCCGGCTGTAAAAAAATGCAGGACAGTTTTTCCAACCGCAGCAGCAGCAGCAGCAGCAGCGATCCTTTTTATCCTTGACACGGCGGTGGCACGTGTGATACTCATCTCCACACGCGCTGATTTTTTCTGAGCAGGCGAGAGCTGGTGGCGCTATCGGTGTTGGTGGTGCCGAAGACGACGATGATTGGGGCATGGCGGGCGGCGAGGACGAGGAAGACGTCGACGGCGGGGTAGGGGATGCCGATGAAGGAGAAGTCAAGTCTGCGGTGCCCCCGAGTAATAGCAGTAGGTGAGATCCGCGTCTATGCCGTAGGTGCCGTTAGATATGACACCCCCCAGGACCGCTTTGAAAAGGTCGATTTCTTCTTTTTTTTTTTTGTCATCACTTCAATTCAGCGCTTCCAGCATCGTGCCGCCTACTCCAACCCCAATACTCCACCATGAAGAGCATGCGTTAACCAGACAAGTTGCTTTGGGGAAGCCCTTGTCGAGATGGTTTTAGCGCGCTGCCTTTTCCGTGCACCTCCGTTCTTGTTGCTTTCCGTGCACCGCCGTTCTTGTTGCTGTGGAATATTCGAGCAGTGTGTTTGGTTGCGAGCAGTGCGTTTCGACGTTTCCGTGTTTTGTCGTTTCCGAAATTACACACAACCCACTGAAAGACTTCCTCCCGTTCGAGATGAAATACGGCAACAGTGGGAGGTTTTGTTCTTCCAAGAATTCGACGTTACTTTTTGGCCTGTGTCGTGACCCGCCGTCTTCCCGCAGGGCGCAACGTCGCCACCAACATAAGACAGGTATCGTACTCGTTGTTCGGCGCTTGGGGCTCCCGTGGATAATGCCTCGCCCCTCCCATGACCCTAAAGGAGACCTTCTTGTTGGTGCCATGCAAACGTCGCCCGCCCTGTCTTCTTGTGTCGAGCAGATGACGCGTGAGCCCCTATTTCGCGTGTGGTTCACACACCTGTGGCCGCACTCGGTGTGCGTGTGTGTGTGTGTGTGGAGGGTGGGTAGATGGGTGGGTACCCTCATCCGCAGAGGTGGGTGGGTGCGGAGGGAGGCATCCCAAGCAGCAGCAGGGATAGCGGCGGCGGCGGCGGCGGCGGCGGCCTGATTTACGTCTCCATGGCGGCGCGGAGGACGTAGGTCGGGAAGAGTGGGGGGGCGAGAGAGAAATACATACGGTAACTAAAGGCTGAAAACGGAGAGAAAGAGATCTAGTTAGGTCGGAAGAGGGGTTGATCGACACGATAGCTTTTTTGTTTAATTTTTTTATGCATCGCTGCAGTTCAGGAACAGCAGTGCGACATTCGTGGTTTGCTTGTAATTGTTGGCTGTCGTGTTGTATGTTTCCCGAAGTGGTACGGTAGACAATTTTCTCGCTCGAACCGGCCGGTGGGGTTGAAGATAAGGACACCTGGCGCGCTGCCAGCGGGGTACTCCTGTACAAGCATGCCGTGGCCGTTAGACGGTAGACCTTGCACGCATGCCGCAGTCGTTCGACCATTGACCTCGCATCCCTGCAATATCGGGGCGGAGCGGTATGGCGGGTTTTCGCCGGCCCAGGCTACGTTTCACAAGAATGGACCAGAAGTTGGTTATCATCCTTGCGTTTGGCGATACGTTTTCCATCAGCGGAGGCGGCATTTGTTGTTTTTTGTCATTCCGGGACAATCCTGGTCAGGACCTACAGACTGCAGTAGTGTCAGTCTTCGCCAAAGGAAACGGAGGCAAGTAGAACCGAGCGGGGGCTATTAATCTGATTGAGGTGGAGGTAGTGAAGACTGACGGGGGCCGTGCAGTAGAAGGAGGTGACTTTGGGGGAGGTGACATCGAATGCATACGCGCCCCTCCTGCACTCTCTATGCGACTCGTGCCGAATGGGTGAAGGCGCTTCGCGCTGGGTGATGTGAGCGCCTGGTCCGGTGTGAATCCGTCCCGCTCCGTCCCGACTTGTAGGGATGCGAGGTCAACGATCAAACGACTATGGCATGCACTGCAATGAGTGCATCCCCAGGACCGATTTATGACGGGTCGACTACCAACCCTAGTCGGGGCCGACGGCACTCCGTAGAAGCGAGCACCTCTCATCCCGGGACATGGTTGACTAAAAAGCGGCGAGTCGAGAGCCAGGAGGCGTAGGCTTGGGCGGGCGGTCGCCGAAATCAACCAAAGCGGGGCTCCGTGAAGTGTTTCGATTGTCTCGCCTCTCGCCAAATCTCACGGGCTGCTGCCCTGCTCCAGGACGTTCGAATGAAACGATGTGTCTTCGGCAAGCAGGCTCTCGAATAGAGGCTGCCCTTTTCGGCGCCGGTCGCCACTGCTGCCCCGGATGTGGAGTACTGTACTCTCGCTTTCTTCGCAAATCGGTCCACGGAATCGTGAAATACGTTGCTTCGCGTACGATACACATGTGCGAACGGTTTGGGCCCGTTCCTTTGTTTCAGGCTGCCCAGAGACCCCCCCCCCGCCGAAAGACTTCCGAAGGTGGGGCTTGGGCTCATACGCGGAGCGAGGGCTACCCAGAGCAAAGAGGCAAAACCGATAGTTGGAATCAGTTTAGGAAGTCTTGCCTTCGAAATTCACAAGCAGCACTTTCTTCCCTCCGTGTACACACGAACTAGCGCTATCCACAAATAGGCCAGGAGCGGAAACGAGAGAAAAACTCACTTTGCAAGAAAAGCTCGCTTACGCCGGGATTCAAACCGCGTGACCTAACCTCTACAAGGTTTCGAGGATACCAACTAGACCACCGGGGTGAGTTGGTTGGGGCCGCGCGGATCCCGGCTTCACCTCCCCCCTATTCTTGGTTCGTTCTTGCACAAGTGTTGTAGTTTGTCGCTGTTTCGTCTTCGCGAATCGAGATTCTCGACGCGATACTCTTGTGAGTCGAGTCGGACTAAAGTCTATAGAGTTTTACCGTTTTGGCCCTTTCGGGAGGAAAGGGTCCCGGAGATCTACGCTGCTGTCTGCTGCGGATGTTGGTTTGGTAGCGTGCCTTCTGGAATTGGTGGTGCCAGGCGTTATAGTGGGTCGCCACCCTCGAGCCACCTCCGGCGTGTTCATTCGCGAGTAGACAGGATGCTACTCGTCTTCACTAGGCACCGGCCAGAAGAAGACCGGGCTATTCCACAGCTGACAAGTTTTTAGCCTCTTGGTGGTGTGTGATACAGCTGCTTGTGAATCTCAAAATTGTTTTCTGTGCTCTTTTCGCCACGTGCACGGGCGCAGAAAGGGCCATCTTCCAACGTTCAGTGTATCGAGAAAACGCCCCCATCCATTCCTACTCGAGACCTCGGTCACGTACATCGGGTCCTCGAGCAGCAAAGAAGGACGTACGTGAGAATCAACTTGTTTGGCCGTTGTCTCGCGCTTGTCCCTCCCCCCGCAAACCACCACGCCGCGGGCGAGCATAGAGTTTGCTTGGCCGACACCGAGAGTGCTGACTGACGAAAGAGGGGCACGTGCTCCTACCACACACATCATCAGCTCGATTGTCACATTTGTTGGCGTTCTACATGCATGCAGAGACGATACTTGTACATATCCAAGGGAAGCGGGGGGAGTATCCTAGATTATCGCAATGTGGGAAAACCGCATGCCATTGACCGGGTATGTATCTGGGTCTATCTGTGGTCGCGGTGTTTGTCGACCAGGGGCAAAGGGGGGATGCACCACAATGAATGGCCCCGGGACTCTTCGTTTTCTCGCGACATTTTCCGCCCTATTTCTCAGGCGCATCTTCGCAACAAACAACAAACGAACCGCACGCACGTACGATCATCATGCTGCACGCGCACACCCAACGATCAAGACGGAGCTGTTCCCGGAAAAAGCTGTTTCGCCCTACAGATAGCGCCCGTAGATAAGAAACGTCAAAATCGGGTCGAGCCTCAATCCCTTATTTTGGGTCGAAGCACCGGCCCAACCAAGTCGTCCATTTTCTTGAATGGCATTTCTTGTTCCTGTGACGACTGTGTCGCATCCATCCATGCTTGCTTCCGATTTCTTACTCCCTACGTTGCATTTCATATTTATTTGCTTCTGTCCTTTGATATCTGAGGACAATCCACTTCATCAAATAAGCCCCTCAAGAGAGGCGGTGTAGAGTGCCATCAAACCCGTACTAAAGCGAAGTAAGGTGGTTGTCCGTGATGTGTGGCAGTACTACAGTACAGCACCGTGAACAACACAGCAGGGGCGGGGGGGAGGGTGCACGAAAAAGAACACTCCTCCTCCTGCTGCCCCCTACAAAACAAAAATGCACCCACCCTTGTTCAGCTAGGTAAGTAAGGGAGTAGGAGCACCGAAGATTTCTGGTGTTTGTTATGGGGGTGTCGCACCATCATGTTTCTTAATGGGGCGTTTCTTACGTTGTGGCCGCGATTGAGCTATTATTATGGTGTTTCTTAGCCCTTTTTTCTTATTCTTTTAAAAACTTGAGCCTTTTTTTTCTCAACAGAAAGAATTTTTCTCAACTGCGGGCGCTATCTGTACACCCCCACCACCACGTAACGCACAACTAGCAAGACTCATTTCCGCGGCACAACACACACGCGTGTGACAGCATATATATTATGCCGTCGTAGTTCTATACTCATCTGCTCTCGCTACACACACAAAAAAACTCTAAATTCCACCACACGCATCACACGCACGCGACACTGTTGACCCCCCCCTCCGCACCCCAATGACATGCAAGACCTGACTACGCCCCCCCGTTTCGAGATGATTGCAGCCTACGCCACGAATTTATCAGGTTAGATTGTTTTGGTGATGTATTAACTTCACGAGAGGTAGACGACCGTCCTTCACACGGACGAAAGAGGGAGTGCTTCAAGAGCGGCTCCCACAGCAAGGAGGGGCCCCGTGGATCATCGAGGTGCCCCCTACCAAACGGCAATCTTACCAGTCTGCGTGACACAAAATCGTCCAGCACATACATACATAAATGTCATGTATCCAACACCGATGTTCGCAAACCCACAAACACGAGATATATACGTACATACATAGTCTAAATATCTATCGCGAATCACGGCAAAGGATGGTATTCTACATCACTCGAACAACGAAAACACCTGAAACTATTTTGCTTTTGCTTTTGCCCAAGAGCGGGGAACCTCGGGTCTAAATCCCAAGAACAAGTAAGTCTGATCTGTGCATCCATCCTCGGTGGGGGATACGCGTATGGGAAGCATGGGTGTGATGGGTATGCCGGGGATAATAACTAGATAGTACCCCAACAGTCCAACACCACCGCAGACCGCTGAGAGCGGCAGTGCTACAAGTCAATTGTTCGTCAAACAAGTCAGGGGGTACCAGTGCGGGAATCAACGAATGAATACCGTACCCCCCGTCACGATTCGTTGCTTCTCAGACCAGGCTCTGCAAACCCTCGCCGTGTCTGGAAGAAGCAGTTCATCACACTTCACACACAAAAAACACCCCTCCCCCCCCGGTGTTTGCCATCGGGGTTGGGTTTTCGTCGCTTGGCAACGA
>CACKRE030001397.1:213293-242068 GCA_902602495.3 Ectocarpus sp. CCAP 1310/34 | reverse complement strand
CCCCCCCCCCCCCCGTGCCCTCTGGATAGTCTAGCTACTCTGAATCAGCCGCGGGGCGCCTCTTCCATGCATCCTTCCCCCTGATATTCCTTCCACGCCTGTCGCCTCAACCCTCCCCTGATGTTTGCCCGTTCCCCAGTCTGGAGACCCGATCGGAGACGACAACCCTCCCCTGGTGCTCCCGAACGGTCATGTGTACGGCTCGAGGGCGATCCGGGCGTTGGCGCGGCCAGCGGCGGGCACGACCGGGGCGGGGACCGGGGATGCTGCCGCTGCCGCGGGCAGCGGGATTGTGGGGTTCGACGGGACTGTCGGCGGGACGGTTGGGGCCAGCGTGGTGACGTGCCCGTCGACGGGGCAGACGTTCCGTTTCGACCAGCTCCGGAGCGTCTACATTATCTGAAGATGTTTGGTTTTCAGGTTTCCAAGTGCATGTTCAAAATGGCTTAAGTTGGAAGCAACCTTTGGGGACCGAGTTCAAATCCGGTGCAGTTTCAAAACGCGGAAAGGTGTTTTTTTTTTTTTTAATGTTAAACATTGTGGAGTGAGTTCGTGCTTTGTGCACAACAGCTACATTTGCAGTCGAAGACGGAGGGAACGACTGATCCCTGCTCAACCATTGAGCAAGGTAGTCAGCGCAGAAGTGTATTATTTGTGGAGGGGAATGTGTGGCTTTCCTCCTGAGTGACCCCCGACTGACTAGCCGTAAGGACCGAAGTCCAGCATGAACGGGATGAAACACGCACGCACACGGCGATGGAGCATTTCGTCAGGAAGCCATGTCTCGGGAAAAGCGAGCGGGGCAAGGGGGTGACGAAAAAGTCGGGTCAACGATTGACACGTTTTTTTATGCCTGGAAACTTGCTCTGCTTTCACCTGCGAAACGAGTTTGGTTCTATGTGATACTGCTCTCGGTCGTTGATCTCTATCATCGTAATGTCGACCGACTCGGCGGGGGCATCATTGTGGGAGAGGGCAACTTTGTGCAGCTTTCGCTGTTATGTCCACGTGACGTTGATGGGTTTGTCTAGCAACGAACCTTAGCTTTTCTGCTTCGGCAAGCTCCCAAGTTATCATGTTGAACGCAGTTCGTCTATGGTTTGGTTTGGCTTCTGACTGCTGTTAATGACATGTTTGTGGGGATTTGGGGATTGTGGGTACTACAAACAACACCACAATGCAGTGGGTGCGTGCATGTGATCCGCATGTAAATGAAATTACAAAGGGAAGCGTTGGATGGGGTGCTGCTGTGCTTCGGCTCGATACGGGCGGCCGTGTTTTATAAAAGTATTTCGCTTGTGAAGGAAGTGTCGTGTGTGCGTTGCAGAGTGCAGGGGGGGGCACAGGGGGCACAGGGCGCGCCGACATGCGCACGCTCGGATGCACACGCTAGGCGCACTTCACGCGAAAGGCTGTACATGCAGTGTTTTTTGCGGTGCTGGCTGACCGTGGCCATAGTCGTGGGTCGGGCAGCCCGCCGCGCGGATCGTTATTGTGTGCATGTGTCTTCCCGGCGTGCTTCGCTCTGTCCGGAATTTTTGAGAGATTTGAACTGTGTAAAACCTTGTTGTTGTTGTTGTTGTCTTCACATTAATTGTTGTTGTGTAAAACCTTATTTGTTGGCAATCGAACTTCGTTCGTTCGTGGTCGCCCGGAACCAATAGTCCATCCATGATGTGATGCTGCATGTATGTCTCGAAGGCCGGGCGAGATGGACTAGAGGGTACCAATGAGCCCAGCTGTAAACAGCACGAGCCTTTCTTCCACCAGTCTATATTATGTCTGCTGACTAACAAACCGCAGTAATTACTCCGACCCAAGGCTTGATCCAAGACACGAAAATGTGCCCATCCATGTACGCTTTCTTCACTCGTGGCTCTCTTTTCCCCATTTTTATCTTACCACGAAGCTGAGGGATGAACGACAAGATGTAGGAATGGCCGAGAGATGAAGCACGCATGCCCGCCGGTGCTGTATCCACGAGACTGCTGTCACTTCTGAACTTGAAAGTAACTTGAAACCGTCACACGTGCTGTCGGAAAAATCATGGTTTCGGCGGAAAGTCACGTTGCAGCCGCAGCAGGTGTTCTACGTTGGTTTTGGAGCGGAGACACAACCGCCGCCTTAGGTTCTTGCTCTCTAAGCTCAGGGCTTAGAGCAGGCGTGTGAGTTAGGAGAGACGCAAGTGCATGATTGGCGCCCGCTGCCACAGGCTATTACGCCGCTGCAATGCTTCAAGATGAGTCCACAGCAAGGAGGTGCAGCAGCGGAGGAGGTGGTGTCGGTGGTGCGCCGGCGGTTCCGCAGGACGATGCTGTCACAAGGTTGAGCCACAAAAAGATGCTTCGACGAGTCAGGTCAGACAGATCAGGGGCCCCTTGTGGGGTTGAGGAAGGGTCGGAATGAGTTTGCCACCGAAGGGGGTTCAACCGCAGGTAGGTGGTATGCCAAGGTACCGAGTTGAAGAAAGCGATACTGCGCGACCATCGCATCGTGGTTTGGCTCGGGCAACCAACCAAAGTACGCAGCAGGACACATACCAGCAGCTATTCTGTGTAAGAGTGTATCGTGTCGTGGAGAAGGCCCGGCATGTGAACTGGAACGTGTGATCCTTGAAAGTGTGACTGACTGCTACAAACATTAGTCTATGCTCGAGCAGCAGCAGCAGCAGCAGCAGCAGCAGCAGCATTAGTGCACTGGAAGGTGTGTACATATGCTTCGCGCCTGCCGCCGTTTCTCTTTCGCCGAACTTCGACAGCAGTACCACCAGCAGCTGGATTTGCTTCAAGCATACATGGGCAGCATGTAGTGCCGCGTGTGTGCATATTGACTACTCTACACGACGCCAACTCACTATAATACTTAGTATTGAATATTGGCTATTCTTCAAACATTGATACGTGTGAAGGTGGCAACACAAAGAAGGACGAGTAGTCTAGTGTGATCGTCGGTGAAGAAACCATCTCCGTTCTCTATGCAGTGCAGTTGCTCGGTACTTACTTCCTTTTTTCAATGCTTAAATTAAGTACTTCGATGCACCACTCTATACTTTTATTTGGGTCTTTATGTATGGGTGATGAACTGCGCATAATGTTGTTTCGGTGTCTGCTTTGTCTGCGCCGTGCACATGACTCTTCTTGGGAAGACTCTTTGTACTCCCACGAACTACTGCTGTGCCATCAACATCGATCGATGTTCGCAATGAATGGTGAACATCCAGTGCGGTGCAGCTTCTGGGTAGAGGTGTTAACGGCGAAGGAATGTTGTGGATGTTGTCCATGTTCCAACAATATACACGTAACCGCGACGGAAGCAGACCGGGGGAGAGTGTTAAGGAGGACCCGATTCGCGGGGCATCCGTCGATTGACTTTCACCTGAATCAGCACGCCTTCGCCCATGGCATCAGCTGGACACTGGTGGTCCGAACCTCCTCGGGTGCACACTTTTTCTCCCGACTTGGACATTTTCCCATGGACAAAAAAAAAATGTGTGTCAGTCCTGAAAACACCTCTCGGAGTTGATCTTATGAAGAACCTTGTGACACTTCCATCGAATCACCCATGCTGGCCACAAGAGGTTCCCAGTTGAGGGTATATTCTGTGGGTGGAGAGTGTTAAGGAGGGGACCTGATTCGCAGGGTATACGTCGATTGACTATTTACCTGTATCAGTACACCTTCGCAAGAGCTCCCCGCTCACTGGGCGACTGGCGAGCGAGGCGTTTTTGCCCACTCATTTCAGCCATCCGTGTAGTCGCTTGGACACATGCGCAATGGGGGGCTTTGGAGGATGCTGCCTTGAAGAGCTCCAACCGGAGACCTTGCCCGATTGAAGCGGAAATCATTGACATGCCGACCGTGAGCAGACGTCATTCATGCGAAACCTTCACATCGTACCTCTCCTAACATACTCAACGCAATACCTGCAGGGAAATGAACAAGCTTGCGTCCGCAGTTGATCGGAGCGGAAGTGGCTCCAACGCCGTCAGCTTGGATGACATCTTACGCGAGATAACGGACGCAAAGAAGCAGGTACTTTTTGTCATAGACTAAACTTCTTCTCAGGACGCCGGCCCTACTGCCCCCCGACACCACTTACAGGGTGTGGCGTGGTCTGACCATCCCAAATAACATGTCCAACTTTCCCAATATTATGAATTTAATGAAGTTTCGCCCGAAGCAAGCGTATCGTCTTGCCCTCGTCTTTGTCTTCTCAACCTCCGGATCTCTGGAGAAATTATCGTCTGTGCGTCACCCCGTCCTACTGATGCCTCCTATCGCCCGATTTCCTCACTCATAACCTTGCATCTATTATAATTGTCTTGATTTCACTCGCATGCCACACGACACGTACAAATGGAGCAGCACCGAGCGTTTCTACGGGAGATCCAGAGAAATCGCGACGCCCAGACCAGAGCAGTCGCCCGTCAAGCTCGGCTGTCGGAACGAAAACCATTTCCCCACCCTCGACCCTGGAACGACTCACCCCTCCTCGATCCTGAACGAGAACGGTCAGTGTCCCTCTCCGGTTACACTCTGTTGGCGTCTTTTCTGCCTCACCGGAGCTTCGGTGGATCCTACACAGAGCTACTCAGGAAAAACTCGCAAAGCCGAGGAAATAGAAGTGGACGTAACTTTGAGCCCATACTTGATATGGTGTTCTGACCCCATTCAGGCCAGGCCGATGAGAAAAACCAATCGCCCATGACATGCACCCAGCCCTTTTCCGACAAGACCGATTTCGGCAAGTATCTTGCCCCACTTCGGCCCCTGGAGGCAACATCATTGTCTACTGTAGGCAGTAAATCATCCACGCTTGTCCACACGAGTTCTTCGGGTATTCCAGCTTTCATTCGCGGAAGGCATACATATTGCTGAACGTGTTGCGGTGAAATAACACTTCGCCTGTTGCTTTCGGTAGTCTGATGCCAACGTGTACGACGAAGCATGGCGTCTTGATCAATACAACGCACCACGTGAGGCACAAACTATGAAGGGCCTGCCACTAGTTCAAGAGCGCGCCACTATTGTAGTTCATGAAAAAGCCGCGAAGAGAAAATTTTCAGGATGTTCGGGAAGAAGACGTCGAAGACTTGGTTGACATTCGCGCTCCTAGTGTGGACCATATGTGTCGTAGCTCATGATCGACGGCACCGACGATATCTGAAACTGAGCTATCTAAAATTGACTATAAAAGCCCGAACTAACGTACTCCGAAACATGTTCGTAGATGAAGGTCTCAGAGGGCACTCGACTTACACGGGCATATCAGGCGCGAACGAATCAGTGCATATTTCCACCTCATCTGAAAAAGGCACGGGGTATGACCGACTGTCACCGACCTTTAAACCCATTACGCAGTATGACACCGGAGGATATTGCAGGAAATGCCTTCTTGGAGTTCCAGGAGGCAAAGCGCGCTCGTAAGGAGGCTGCGGCCAAACATCCATCATGGTAACTTCATCGGAAACATTAATTCTGCTTGGTATCACTTGCGTCGTTTCACGAAGCTTCGATGAACAAACCCACCTTGTTTTCGTATACGTCTGGCACATGGTTTTTAGTTTGCGCAACGGCGCGTACAATGCACTCTTCTGTCTCTTTCTCTCTTGTGCAATTGTCAGTCAACCAACCCTTCAACGCGGTCAACAGAGAGGATTCGCGTGAATCGTGTGTGAAATGGGGAGTATATTTAGGACGCGGTGCGAGTGAATTTTGTGTGGGGAGAACCACAATAAATTCACTCCGAGTAGGTCGGCACCACCATCACATTGTCACCACCGCATGTGGGGAAGAAATCGGACGCCAGCTTCGTCAATGGCATTACCGTGAGAATGATCGGCGAATCACTGTTTCACTCCCGATGACACGTTGCAGGAAATACCCCGCCTGCGATCGGGCATTTGGTGAGCCCCCGCTGTACTCCTGTACCAACAGCTACAAGAGAGTGCTTCAAGCCCACCTCGAGCAGGCCGTGGCGAAGATAACAGAGAGCTATGAGGTAATCACAGCGTCCTTTCCCTGGGCAAACCATCGACTCTTGTCGGAACTCGTGTCGCTTGTTGTCTCTGTATTAACATGTTAAGGGTGTCCAGTTCTGCAAGACCGATGCCGAGAGTGCTGAAAGGGCGGTATTCAACAGACGAAACCGACCCCACGAATGATAGAGCCCAGAGCGTCCAAGTCTGTCAACGAATGTTTGAAGCCGAACACCAGCACCTGAAGAAGAGCAATATGGTTTGGGTACTTTATGCTGGACCTCCGGGTTAGATGCAACAGTTGGTCTCCATCTCGCGAGCAACACCTGTTGGGTATATGTCAGATCGTCATCGGACGTATCATGTGTGCCGCCCGTTCGCGACTTCTCTTCGGGACGACATATTTTCATGCACTCGTCTAACACATGTTTGATCTACTTCGGCACCCCTCGACGTCTGCTGGCTGGGGGGGAAACCAAAGGCAATGGATGAGGGAACGCTTCGGCTGTCAAATCTGAAGGCGGACGTTGGGGCCGAGCTGTGGCTGATGCAGTCTTCCCTGGACGAGGTGAAGATTGCTACCACCGCAATATAGTCTATGGCACGTTGTCGTTGTCGGTACTGTATGGAATCCCGACGAACGTTGCTGACTGGGCCCGGAGATGAAACATCTCCGTCGAGCAGTGGCCAAAACAACACGCTCACGACGTTGAATGGTCAACATCACCGAAGAAAGCTACCGTAGGGGACAATCCGATCGTTCTGTCGAGCACACGATCAGAAGCATAGGTTTGCAGCCCGTGCCCGCGTATGAAACGAAAAGCCGAGAGTGGTTGGTACCTGTACAACAAATCAGTTCCGACTTCTGCTCAAGTACCTTCAAAGGTCTGCGTTGTTCCCACTGAGGGTAACCGGCTTCGAGAGGTCACAACTTACTACCCAACGAGAGGGTACATACTGTGGATAGCAAGCGCGGCAATGGAATAGCAGAGAGTGTTCCCCATAAGGGTCTGGTGGGCCGGCTGACTGATGTGAGGCCATCCCAACCGATCTACCCTTTGCTTCCGTCGAGCATCAAGAGCGTCATTCTCTCTGCGGTTCACCGACTGTTCTGACCAGGTGCGACAGGGCCTAAAGGCCGCAAACGAAAAGGAGAGACTTAAGGTTCTCGCTCAAGGAAAACAGCGGGGACGACACCACTCTTAGGAGAAGGGCCGCAGAGGGTGGACGCCCTTCGCAGTTTTGACCTAGGAAAGGAAATCAGCAACGTTGTTGAGTGCTTCATGCTGGAGGTTTGACTCCCACCCACGCGGTGTTGATGGATGATGTTGTCCTGCGCAAACCGGTTGCTGAAGCTCTGTCCGATGGATCTCCTTTTCGGCTGACGGAGGTACTAAACATGTAGGATTTCGAGTACAAGCTGTTGTTGTGACCAGCAATCAGACGGGACATCTCCGCGAGCAGATCATGGCAGTGCCTCCGGCGCATCTTTGGCGAACTCATCTAATCTCTGTGCTAGCCTGATGTCCTTCCGGGACAGCCCTCCCAAGTCGTGCGTCGAGAGTGTCACGTCCACCCTGTTGTACACGTTGAACCATTCGGGGTGGTGGTCCATCTGTGATGATGGATGCAATAGCGCCCGCACGAGGAGGCGTGACAGGGTTAGGGTCTGCGCACAAGCGTTTCCCGGTACACGCAGGCCCGACTACCAGTCCTATCACGATAGTGGTGAACCGCAACAACATCATGGCGGCCGTGCCACGTGCATCCAACGAGGGAATAAGCTTCCCAGGGAAAGTGTGAGGACAGATCCGTGTTCAGTACAGCAGTGCTTCACAAACCTTTTCCGCGACAAGCGCGGCTCTTGTCATAAAGGCGAAAGCCTCGTTGAAGTCGGAAAAACTGAAGGACTTGCTGATCGCGTCCCTACCCTCTTCCACCTGTTCGTTGGGAACACAGATAACTCGTTTCAGCAAGTACGAAGCGAGTGGGGACATTGCATGCATAGTGCCCTGTACGAAAGTGTTGTTCACAGCGTTGGGACTTTTCCACCCTGTAGAGGTACACTTCCCGCAACGCTTGAGTTGGAAAACATCGGGGTCTCACACGAACTGGTCAAGTACGTGTGTGCTGTAGGAGCCTTTCGGGCCATTGGCTGCTGGATACGGCCCGATGATTGGGAATAGGAACCTTGCTGCAAACGCTGACAGCAGCATTGCTATCGTAGGGTGGTGTCGAGGTAGGGTCTTCCGCAAGTTCACCTCGACCGGGAAGCCGGCGGAATAGCGCAGGTGACAGGGTCCAGTTTCCGCAACAGAAGAAAACATTCCTTGTAAAAAGCAGAAAGACACAACACCAAAGGGTAGTATTCCTCGTGCGGCATCTACTCCGATGCCATCGTTGTCGCGCTACTCTCAATCACTCACTGTCTGATTTCTTTACGATCCAATGCGCTCGTCACCGCGATTCTTTCTTGATGTTCACCTCGTGTGTTTTGGGCAGCCCCGGGTATTTTATCTGGGGTACAGTATTATAATTGGGTAAGAGGCTTGGTCAAAGACGTGATATCGCTTCCGCCTCGCACCTTACTAGAATAGTTATTGACAAGATATGTTGGGCAGAAAGGCTCTGCACATGTCTTGTCCAAGGAATCTCAGGGACAACACTGGACTTGTACAACAGCATTGCCTTGCTGAACTGAAATGTGTGTCCATTACACAGAACAAGAAGAGTGACAACTGCCCCAAAATGTACAGGCACACGTCTTATGAAGACTGATCGGCAGAATGCTCACCTCGGCCCATCCGCTCAAGGTAGCGATAGCGGTCTCTCTCTCACGGGCATCGGTGAACGCATGCTTGCCGGTACGCAATTCTCTCTTACACACCGCAGTAGGACACGGACTTGAGTTCTTCTTCTTAGACAGTGCAACAACTGCTGCTGGGGCATTTCCTGCATAGCAGCAGCGGCGACGCGAGCTCATTGCAACAAGCGATCTGCAACTTAACGCCATCGTTTTGCACGGCTCTATCGTGGTCGTGGATTGCTGAATACTGGACTGTCAAGTGCTTGGGGGCGACGCGGTTGGGGTATGTGCACAGTAAAAGAGAAGTAACCAGAAACGGGTATACTCGGGTGGATTATCACTATTTCAGGGTACACTTGTCTGTCGTTGATTTCTATTGACTTGCGGACCCCTCGGGGCCATTTTATTGCAATGTACCTTTTTAGGGTAAGTTAGCCTGCGACCACGGGAATCGACCGCGTCGAGTGTTATATCAGTACGGACATACCAAGGTATGGGTAGAGAGAGATCGGAACGGTTTTTTATGTGAATACAACAACAACAACAACAACAACACTTGGAAATCAACACGACACCAACCTCCGACAGCATCCGCCGTGGATGGCGGCGAAACCAATAGGAGAAGAAACCAGAAACGGGTATACCCGGGTGGATTGTCACCATTTCAGGGTACACTTGGAAATCAACACGACACCAATCTCTGACAGCATCCGCCGTACAGATCGCGGCGAAACCAGTAAACCGCTGTCTGTGTCCTGCATCCTGTGCCTCGGAAGCGTGATGCGCGAGGCAGGTCGTGCCCGTTTGTCTCTCTCTCTGTGCCTCTCTCTCTCTGTGCCTCCCTCTCTCTCGGTGCTGTTACTGATCAGTACCATACCGAAGTACTCGCGCGTCAAGCGAGTACAACCCTCTGTTGAGAAGGGCCGGTATACTATGGAGGCGGTGCCAATGAACGATGAACGAGCGAGCGTTGTCGGTGGTTTGGTTGTGGTAATGTATGTGCGGTACACGGCATGTGTGTGCGGTACCCGTTTTGTAAGCGGGTTTTATTCTAGAGCGTCGGGCGCCGGGATTGTATGACCATTTCTGAGTACAAAATCGACCTCTTCCGGGTACACCACCAGTATAAATAACCAGTATCGGTCACACCAGAGGGTCCTAATTCCAGCGGAAGCTGTACCCGATGGAGGTTTCTTCAGAAATGGGTACACTGGTTTTTCGGCCAATCAGCTGACAGCCTGGGGGTGCAAGCGTGTTGATTTCTATCTGTACCCTAAAGTGGTGATAAAGTACCCAGGTATACCCGTTTCTGGTTGTTGGTCAAAAAGAAGCATCCTGCGGCGCCCCTACACGAAAAGAATCGGAATTTCTTGTCGTTGGTGGTCCAGAAGCTAGTACTTACTGCTGTAGTGTGGCGAGTAAAGATCAATCGTACATAATCATACATGCTGCTTGATGGGGCAGCCAATGATTGCATAGACCCGATGACTTGATCTATTCAAAATGTTCGCCACCACCTTTCTTTTATTGCCTCGCTCCTACTCCACCAAGACTGATTACCCTCCATTCATTTGCAAAAGCACTGCAATCTCTCCCCTCCCATGTAGTACTTATATCACAACCTCCTCTGATACATCCCGTCATTACTCGACACGCAAGGTAGCAAACATCACGTGATGTTTTTTTTTTAAATATCGAAAAGAGCGGGAAAGCAACAAACAGTCGACTTGTTTTGAGATTCAAATTCTGTTTGCAAACATGTACGATTGTGTATGTATGTATGTTTGTTTTTCCTCATAATGTACGACACAGCACAAGACTTACCTCCGTTTCCTCTCTCCTACACAACCAAGTTTACTGCCCATACACACGCAAGAGCACTGCAATCACTCTCCCCCCATAATGCATACTTTGCGTCACAATCTCATTTGATGAGTCTCATTATTACTCGTCATACACGCATATCAAACAACACCATGGGTAGAGTTGAAAATCAAATTGAGCGGGAAATCAACAACCACCTGACTGACCTGTTCAGAAATTCAAAAAATATATATACAGCATCGAACGGGTAGTCTTTCTGTGTGTATATTTGTGATTCCGAATATGTACAGCAGTAGCCTTTATGAGTGTTGTTGTTGTTGTCTTCACATTAAAAACCATCCCGGTCTCTCTATCCAGTACCTCCTTCTGTCTCAATCTCTCCGTACTAATCCATCACTTGACTCGGCCAATTTCCGTGGTCACAGGCTAACGTACCTAGAAAAGGTATACCAAAATAAAATGGACCCCAAGGGTCAGCAGAGCGATAAAATACAAGAAAACAAAAAAATATAATCAGAAACAAATAAAATAAAATGAAATAAATAATTNCCAGCAACTACTGTCAACATGACATATTGCGCCGTGTTCCCTGTGCAGGCCACATGTAAATGTACCTACGCAGATGTTTTTGTGCTAAGCACCAACTGGTATCACTGATATAAATCATCAGTGTATAGGCTTAAACAAACTCGAAATAAGTCAAGTACCCAGCTGGTTTTCCTCTACTCACTGTAAAGACTTCAACACATCCCCTTCGAGTGTAGTTATACCTCGAACGGGTAGGCTTTCTGTGTGTATATTTGTTTCTCCTAATACATACGTGGACGGATGCGTATATAGTTGCCGGAGAAGATCAATGACGAGTATGGAGCACGTACGTGTCCGCTGGGCACACAACGAAGTGTACCATGTACCGTATGCAAAGTCGTGCCGCTGACCCACGAAACAAACGCAGTTGACGCAGGCTTGCATCCCTTCCCACTCGACGCGACTAGCCTGCCGTAGAGTATCGACCGCCACTACAACGGTGGTCAGCAGAAGCTGCGATTCGTCGAAGCATTTTGGGGATCGCGCACACTTGCAAGATCATCACCTGTGGCTGTCGAACCCAATACTCGTTTGAATGTCATTCGGCGACCTTCAACAATGAACGAACGTCCGTGCTCAGAAAATCTTCTGCGGCGATCTCATGACACCAGCAACAGCAGCATTTGCGTGTTTGACTCTTTCTCGCTCTCTCTCTCCGTTCGGTGGATATGTCCATGGACATGTCCAACCCACAACAGCATCACCACAATTGTGACAAGCGACAGTAGGCCATGTCTGTGTATGTACGTTCGACGTTCCTTCCACACACAGCCTGCGCAGGTGGGCATACTGCTAAATATCCCACGCCCTCATTCGCTTAAACCATGCTTGACCATCACCGATATTCCTCTTTGCTACATGGTTCGACCCGCGGGAAACCAACCACGACGTGGCCACCACACATGGAATTCACCCTTCCAGCGCCTTGCTTCTGGCGGGCTGTATGACCAGCGTCCGCTCACTCCCCCCTACAGGTCGTATATCTCGGTGTACTTCGACTTCAAGTGCTCCACGAGCGCCGAGGGCCGCATGATATCCCCGGTGACCTCGCTCAATAGCTCGTCCGGGCTAGCAAACAGGGACCCTCTTGCGTGCACCTGAGGAAGCGATTCGATCGTGGCGGGCCATTCATTGTTGTTCGGTGTTTCAATCACTTTTTGTTTTGCTGACTGGCTGTAGTGACGGCGACGGCTGCTTGTGGTCGATAGAAAGTGCCGCGCGTCATGTATTCGACCGGTCTCTCTACTAACATCGAGTGAACACTCTGCAATACTACGCGGAAGAAATGAAAGACTAATCCCGCGATATAAATCAACACATGACATTGCAACATTTCGAACTATGACCCAAGTAAACAGTGCTTCAGGCCCTCCCCTATACTTCTGACGTAGTTATTTACACAACCATTGCCCCCCGACCTCTCGGTTGAGCCAGGTCTTGAGCGGCTCGAAGTTCCCGGCCTCGAGGCTGCTGTCTAGGTCAGGGAGCGCCAACCTCGCGGCCTCCAAGAACTGGCACGCCATCACCGCACCCAGGGTGTAGCTCGGGAAATACCCGAACGCTCCGACGGACCTGAGCATATTCGTACAATCGGAAGCGCTCAATAAGAAGAAATCATCGTGTCTTGGGCGGAGAAGGAAAAAAAGTGGAAGGGGAACTTGCGTGAGCAAGGACTTGAGCAACTGCTGTGAAGTCCTACAGGAGAAAAGAGCGGTGTGGCCGACGGGGAAACGCGATGATACCAACGGCGGAAACAATGGACAGCTCAACTTACACCCGCATCAGCGGTAACCACAACAAATAGCAGCAATGACTTCACGGCGGCATATACGTCTGTGAGATTTGTTCTGCCGTCACGTCCATCTACCTAGGCACTCTTGTCAAGATCCGACGGTTCAACGGTGCCACAAACAAAAACAGCACACGAACTCAACGCGAGCTTCTCACAACGACACACACGGTTGCACGAGAGCATCAGTGGATGTCTTGCAAGCAGCCGTTCACGGCCCGTGGCGGCAAGAGAGTACCAGGGGATGTATCGCAAGTTTCAACGACACATAGTGGCAATAAAGTGGCACCAGTGGATCTCTCTTGGAAGCAGCGTTAACCAACAAAAGGCGGCAGGAGAGTACCAGTGGATGCCTTGCAAGCAGCCTTCGACGACAAATAGAGAGGTCATGACTAGAGTACCAGTGGATGTCTTGCAAGCAGCCTTCCGCATCCCCTGGCACGTCCACCCCGAGCAGTTCCTTCATCTTCGAGGCCCACACCGAAGGCACATCCTTCACGGCGATGCTTCCGTCCATCAGGCCCTGCTCAATCTCGAACCTTTTGTCACCGGAGGGGCAATGGATCATTGTTTGGTGTAGTTTCAGAGAATGTTCTTGAGATTGGTCCAGAATATGCCCACGAGGTACGTCAGAGAAAAGTTGGAGCCCAAATGCCTTGGGAACGCCCCGCCGATCGCGATCTCGTATCTACGCACCAAGCATGCCAAGCGGAGGCCATGATTCGGTGTTGCTGTGGGGCTGAAGGAAGGTAATTAATGTCTCTCTCAAGGCGTTCATTCATTTGAACGTTTAAAGATATACGACACTACGCCGCGTCCCACCCAGTTTCCCTTTACGTGATTCAAGACTTGTTGAAATATCTTCCCATGCCCAGACGCAGCGACCACATTCCAGCCGCTGGACACGCAATCGAGTGGGAATGAAGGGGGGTTCACCACGGTACGAAATAGCGGCATCGTGTAGCAGAGAACGGGTCGCCAAACTGAACTGAAACACCGTCCTGTAGAGCACCATTCAGGTCAGGGGAAAGAGCACGAAGAGAAGGTAAAGGCGCATGCATAGGTCAAACTCTCTCGCTTTCCGCCCGCCGACAACCACTGACCACAAAATCGATCCATGGTCAAACGAAAGCGAGATCTTGTGGTGCTTCAGAGACCACTACATGAGAGAGGACAACCGATTCCTGGTCTGGGAGGACAAAAAACGCCTCCGAACAAAGTCATTCGAAGTCGGGTTTTACGGCGTAGAGGCGAAACGGAATGGTGTGTCCCGTGAAACCAAGCCCACCCGCGGTTAGGTGCACCTCCAGAGAAAGGGCGACAGGACAAGGGAGGACATCACTTGCTTACAAGTGAAGATTTCGCATTCAAGTGATTGTTGATAAACAAGTGAAAATATCCGTGTCATTTGCTTGCAAGTGAAAAACTCACATGCTCAGAATCAGCGGGGGATCCAAACAAAGTAACCCAGACGTCGGTGGGCCATCCCCTGTCGGCGGCTCTTGCGGAACCCTAGCCCACTCAAGTTACGAATGAAATCACACACATCAACAGCCCTAACAAACCTGAGGATGATGTGCAACGGGTAGGTGACCTCGTCGGCATCGACCCTGATGAGCGAAGGGGCGACCCGGTTTAGCGCACGGTAGAACGCCTCGTCGCTGACCCCCTCCGTGTGGGGGAAGCGGGCACGAACCAGGGGTGCCGCGAACTTCCAGAAAGGGCGGGACTGGAAGACCATCCTCTCCCACAGTAGAGACTGGAAGAAGGACAGGGTTGTAGCAACACAGCACGATGAAATGGCCCGAAGCACAAAACCGAGCCGCGGTGTTAGGCGGTTTCTTATAACGTTCGGAAAGGCAGTTCAAAAATGTGAATTTCCAAATTCGGACCAAAAACTGTTTCTTATAAGATCGGAAATGACACTTTTCCGCCTGAACATTTTCGATTTCACGTTTCCAACCGGCCATGCGTTTGGAAATGATGAGCATTTCCGAACGTGGACGCGATCGGTTTTTTGCGTTTGGAAATGCACACCGGGGGCACCGCACATATGCACAACAACAGCGCAGCAACTAGACCGCGTTCACCATCCACAGCAGCACAGCAGCGAGTACACAGCTGCTGTCCTGTGTCTCGCGTGCACCGCGCAAACTCCCTCGCATGCTGCTACTGGGCCTGTTGTTGGTGGTAGCCTGGGTCCGTGTGGGCACCATGTCATCGTCAGAAACGGGTGCCGTCAACGTGCCTGCTGCGTTCAGCGTCGCGTTGGCGGCTTTCAATCAACAGCAGCAGCGCACGCTCGTGGCATGGGATCTTGTACTCGACGATCTAGATGAGCTCGATCCCGACTCCGAAGAAGAGGAGGAGGACAACCGTGAGATCAAGAGGCGACGCGTATACCCTCGTAAGGATTACAATATCTCTGGCTGGGCGATTCAGCTGCAGGAGCTCAAGGATCTCGAGGTGGATGGAATTGTCGACCCCACGAGCAGGCCTGCTCGCCGCTTCCGCGAGAGCTTTCGTCTCCCTTACCCTTTCTTCGTGGAGCTGGTGGCCCTGGTGAAGCAGAGGGATTGGTTCCCGACTGGGAAGCAAGATGCGTCCGGACGTCGGGGTATCCCCGTGCAATTAAAGGTGAACATTTAGTGCTGCTGTGCGCACAAGCTACCGTAGGCGACACAAGATACCACACCCCTTTGGGCCAAGGTAGCAGCAGGCGACTACGCCCTGCACTCGGCAGCAAGCTACAGCATCCACGCGCAAATCTTCTCGTTCGGACAAGCAAACAGATGTCATGACTCCCGACATCGACACAGCAACGACCGCCTCATCTACCACGTGCTACACTCCTATTGACTTAGCCCCGTGAAGGTTTTGGCTGTAGTTCGTGATGTCGTTGTGTTGTTGTTGCCCCGCGCTCTGCGTCCCGTAATTTTGCAAAGCACGAAAATTATACAGCAGCCTGTACGAACAATGATGTTAGCACTGCTGTAGTGTAGGCTACTACTGCCGTCACTCGTGCATATGGCTGCCAGGAACGTCATGTGCTGCGGCTGTTTTTGTCCGCGTGCCAAGCAGTTTAAAAGCTGAGCCACAACCCCTCGTGTATGTACAACAATATTGCAGGTTGGAAAGAAAGCCTGTCGCGCGAAGAGGTTTTTACATGGCAAGGCAGTAGATCCTGTAGCGTTGAAACAAAATACTCCAACTGCTTGCCCCGAAACCTACGTTGGGCGCCTGTTTTCCTACAGGTGCTGGCCTGTCTCCAGATACTAGCGAGGGGGAACTGCTTCGCAGACATCTACCACATGTCTTTCATTAGCATGCAGACGGCGGCAGCAACGTTTCACCGCTTCACCCGGTACTTCGCGAGGGAGATGTACGCGGAGCACATCTTTCTACCGACCGGAGATTACCAAAAGAAGGTCATGACCCAGTACGATCGCCTGGGATTTTCTGGCGCCACCGGTTCTACGGATGTTACCCACATCCCGTGGGGTATGTGCCCTTACAACCAAGCCCGGTCTTATACGGGCAAGGAAGGGTACCCGACTGTCGCGTATCAAGTTACCGTAGACCACACGAAACGGGTACTTGCAGTAACGCCGGGGTTCACGGGATCGACTAACGACAAGAGCATCATCCGGTACGACACGGCAGTCACCAAGATTCGGGAGGACCCCATCTACTCCGAAAAGGAGTTCACCGTGTACGAGGCGGATGGGACACCTTACCAGCTCAAGGGGTGCTACCTGCTCGTGGACAACGGATACCACAAGGTGAGAACTCATGGCATCGTTCAGCATGCAACTACAAGACAAGAGAAATAGACGGGTACAATAGAGAGAGAAAAACGTAGACGGAGGCGCGTAGGTTTTGTTTGGTCGTCTTTTCAGTTGCTGCTGTAAAATATGTCCGGGTGTACGTGCCCACCGTGGTTTGTCACCTGCCAGAAAAATAATGATAAGGGTGTTCGTGTGTTGTCGCAGATAGGAACCGTTATCCCGGATTGGGTACATGGTTGATCCACGGGGCTCGGGGCGCTGGGGGGGTGTAGGGGTCCACGCATGCTCCCTCTCACTCTCTTTCTCTCTCTCGCTCTCCCATTGCGCCTCAGAGTGTTGATCACCCCTAGCAGTACAGTGGTATATATGAGACAAACGACCCCCCCCCACCCCCCACCCCCAAAGTTTCAATGTGCTGGAAGTCGAGCCTTGTCTGTGCTGGAAAGCGGTCATGTGGGGAGAACGCCGAAGCTGAAAGGCAGGTCGTGCACGTGCAGCGGAGCCACACGCGGGGCAGAAAACGATTCTGGTTCGATGAAAAAATGCCGAATATATGAATGTTCGTGGCAAGGTTTCCTCCTTTCGCAAACTGCGGCGTCACAACGTCACCTTTGTAACCTCTGCATTACTAGACCCTGCCGGTTGACGCCCTCACTCACACCGCTTTCTCAACCCCGTATGTTTTGCGCTCTCCCCGCCTCTCTCGCCCCACTCATGTTAGTGGGTCACCTTGATCCCTCCCTCCAAGTACCCGATTGACCAGAACGACCTGGCCTTCTCCAAGCGGCTGGAGAGCGTGCGGAAGGACGTGGAGTGCTTCTTCGGCATCGTTAAGGGTCGTTTTCGGATCCTGAAGCTGAGCATCCCGTACCACAAGCAGGAAGACATTGACAACGTCTTTTTCACGTGCTGTATCCTGCACAACATGCTTCACAGCTACGACAACAAGAGCGAGATGGAGGAGGAGCCCAACTGGGCAGGGAACGCCGGGCTCCACAACGCATGGGAGCACAACCCATCGCTGGACTTGAGCTCGGTTGGAGCGAAGGGCTCGTCGGCCTCGACGGAGGACGTCGAGGTCGAGTCTGGGTTCAACACACGGAGGAAGCAGTTGATCGCGAGCTTCGTCTACCGCAAGAGCAAGAACGACATCGCGTGGCTCTCTTAGATGTTCCGTAGTTGTTAGTCAGACAATGCTGCAACAAGATGTCGCACTCACAGTCACACAACACGCGGCCGCCATGCTGAGGTCATGGGGAACATATTTTTGTGTCGTCTTTAGGGAGAGGTTAGACCTACTGTAGAGGGTGGGTGTGTGAAACAAAAGAAACCAAGCTGTCTCTTGTTCTGCACTTTCTCGCTCGCGCTAAGTTGCTTTGGTGGATTTGATAGTTTGTTCCTTTATTTCCTTGGACCCAATTTGTACGATGGGGTGTTTCGGGTCGGCCGCTCGGAGAGGGGGTAGGGAATAGGAGGTAGTAAATCACCCGTCGAGGACTCGCGTACATGATAGCCCGTTGTCGGTTCGTTGGTCCTTCCAGAAGTACCACGCGTGTTTGTGAACTCCCCTCCCCCGGTGTTTGCGATGGGCGACACCGATACGATAGATAGGATAGGGGAAAAAGTGTAGACCAAGTAGGATGGCACAATTGCCCATCGGTGATCGGTCCCTGCCTCCATCAGCACCACGTCTCCCCCCCCGCCATTCGCGGGCAAGACACACCAGCTAGTGTAGACGTTGTTGTGACGTGTCATAGCTGCTGTAATTGGCCCAGCGTTTCCGTTGGGATCGAAAAAAAACAAAAACGATGTTGTCCGGATTCATTTGTGCAGCTCCTGGAAGAGATGTGCAGACTCCGCTTCTGGGCAACACTCAACCCCTGGAAGTAAGTATCGATCATCGGCAAAAAAAAAAAAGAATGGTGGAGTGAGGATATCGGGAGGGGGAGGGGAGTCGCATGCATCCGGAACTCCGTAACACCCCTCCTCGAAACGCTCAAACCTCCCCCTACAAAAAAAGGGCAGCTTGCAGCACTCACCACTCTTGGTTGCAGACAGACTCAGGAAAAACAAGTAACAGAATCAAGGGCGGCCGCTGCTGCCACCCATAATTACCCACGGGTTGAATCCACGGGTTGAATCTATGCCCACCCCTACCGCCCCCCACTTTCAGCTGGTGCTACCTGCTCCCCACCATACGTTGGCCGCTCGCAAAAAAAAAACACAAAGAGAGGTCGAGCGTTGCTGTGACGAAGGGTGTGTGGCGGTGAGGTGCTGCCCGTACAGAACAACACCTTCCGCTAAGCACACAGCACAACAAAAAAATGAAAGTAGAGAAAGAGCTACAGCAATCACGACACTTGCTTGCTGCAGGCCCCCGAGAGTAAAAAAAAAACGCTGCAAGAAAAGGACAAACAACTGCGGCCGCATCCAACTTCTTCGCAAAAAAAATAAATAATGCGAACGTTCACCTGGTTCCACGCATCATGGGTGAAAAGGTCTATATGCTAGTGATGTTGATCCAACCAGGCGAATATCCACCCCCGCCACCACCGTCCCCCGAACCTGCACTCGGTACTGCCCCGACAACTCCACCACTAGCACCAGGAAAGCCGGGCAGAGCGGGAGCACCAGGAAAGCCGGACAGAGCGGGAGAAGCCGTCGTCATTGCCGCCGCTGCCGCTGCCGGCGTCTCCGATACCGCTGTCACCGCAACCGGAGATGCCACACCCGACGACGTCGCCGGCAAGCCTGACGCATTGGCCGGCGCCACGGCCGGCGTGCTCGTTGGGTTGGAGGTGGCAGCATCAGCAGTAAATTTGCTGACAGGGGTTCTGTACAGCTTAGCAAGATCCCGCTTGATTTGCGCGCGCCGTGCGGTGTTGTCCTCGTCGTCTGGATCGAGACGGTCCAGTTCGCCTTTCAGATCGTCCTTCGCTTGAGCCTTGCGCTTCCGGCATGCTTCCTCTTCTTCCAGCTTGCGCTTGCGGCCAGCCTCCTGTTCGCTCAGCTCCCTGCCTCTTTGCACATCGGCAGCCACCTGCGCCACTGCTTTAGCCACCGACCTCGATATCTCGGCCTGCTGCTTTGCCAACTCCAGTCCCTCCCTTCGTATGGTCTCCGCCGACTGTTGGGCTGCGTCCTTTGCCATTGCCTTTTTAACCTGGGCCCGACTCTGCGCCTCCCCGGCACCGACGAACTGCTTAACGCCGGCCCTGCCCAAGTTCGCGGCGGGGTCCGATGCACCCCCCTCGCTCCCACTCCCCCCGTCGCTGGACGAGCCCAAAGAAGCTTTATTTTTCTTCCGCGGACGAGAATCTCCAGAGGGGCCAGATCCAGCTTTCATTGCAAGGTCCGTGTCCTCGCTGTTGCTGGGCCTACCAAAGAAGCAAAAGGTGAGAAAATAGTAGGGCAACCAATTGGGAGGCCTCTCGGGATATTGGACGACTGACTCCGGTTCAGAGCCGCCGTCGTCTTCTTCTCCTGGGGTTTTCGGCTGCTCCTGTTCCATGGGCTGCCCTTCCCGTCCCGCGCCACCGTCGCCAGAACCGTCGATTCCCTCAGAACCCGCCGCCCTCCCCGCCCCCGCCGCCACCTCCTCATCCTTCCCCGCGTCCGCACCCCCTCCCTCCTTCTCCGTACCTTGTACGACCTCCCCGTCCGTGGAAGAGAGGTCTACGTCGACGGCCGAGGAACCGCTTCCCGTACCCTTGCCCTTCGCCGCCGAGGGGCCACGTGCGCGCAAGAATTCCTTCTCCTCCGCGGTCACTTCCACGGTTTTATTTTTTTCTCTGCATTGGTATTCCCACAACGCCTGCAGTAACTCGTCAAGCTGGTCGGCATACTGCTCTCCAGATGGAGGGGTCCCGCCCGGTTGGTCCCCGATGGTTCTGGGCGAAGAAAGAAAATCAGCGAACCGACGGGAACCCATGGACGAACTTCAGAACACGACACCGGACATAAAAAGAATGATCATGGTCGCCAACTTCTTACCCCACCATCTGTAAGATAGAGATCCGCGCATCCACGCCAAGGCAGCACGCCATTGATACATTTAATACTCTGCTTCGAGTTGGCCTTGGGAGGGGGTTCATCAAAAAGGATGGAGTCGATCTGACGGCACAAAAGGGCAGTTGTTGTACGATACGTGTGGGGCAGAAGGGGTAGCATCTACGACAGCATGGGCACAGCTGAAGACATGATCCCTTGAGTCAAACAATCCTGAGCCATTTTTGTTGCCCTTGAGCTACATTATTCGGGGAGAAGGAGAAACTTCAAGCATGTTTGGAGGGTTCTTCCCATGACCAGACACGAAGAGACCGAACGAAATCAGTCGTCAATTGAGCCGCAGCTATATGGTTCAGATCGTCGTAGAACAGCAAAAGTGCGGGGCAAAGCGCAGGCCCGAGGTACTGTTGGGGACGGAGTGATCATGCGGGGGGCGAACCAAATCTATGTCGAGATGAGTTGTTTCTGTTTTACGCCACGGGTGGGAGCTCTTTGAAAAACACAACAATTTCCCGACAGGCTACTCTAAACTACGGATGTTCACAGATTGTCGCCTTGATCATCCGCCCTCCTCCTGCTACCCCGTCCACCAGCGTATCTATCGCCGCCTTGTCGCGCTTACATATCAGGCACATCGAAAACCCAGCGCACGCGTATGTTGGAGTTTTCGCTCAGGGGTATGCGGGAGAATCAAAGTGCCCAACGGTGAGGCACACGAGTGCGAGAAAAAAAACAACTCCTGGTCAGTCACTTGCGTCAGCGCATCACTTCTTCTGTAGCATACCACCACCGTCGCTTCCGCGTTTGTCAGCGGTACCACCCGCTTATTTTTCCCCACGTCATGTGCATACAACAAAACTGGATCGTTCGACGCAGATAGTCTGCCGCGCGCCTGAGCTCTGCTGTGTTCACGCCGGCGGAAGAGTAGCAGTGTACATATCTACACACAATCGCGGTGAAAATAATGAAACACACACCTTCAACTACCGATAGTATGTGCACACACAAATATTGTTCAAAACAGACCCGAGCAACTTACTTGTCGTACACGGGGTTGGCGTCCTTCCTGATGTCGCGGAAGGCATCCAGGTACCTTGCCCAGATCTTCTTCCCGTCCTTGTACAGCTTTGGTTCTTCATCTGGCAAATGCGTGGGGCAACGGTGCGAACAGCAATGCTGAGACAGGAATCCTACTGCTCGTATGGCTGAGTGTCACATGTTGTACCTCGGGCAACTCAGCAAATCGTTGCCCAGCTGAATGATCAACATAGACTACACTGCTGGACCCTTGTACTTTTACCTTGCACCACGCGGAGGATGTACGAACAATCGCCGATGCGAACGAGCAACCTCGGGCTCAATCTACCCTAACAGGACAGTTCACTCAGCACACAGTAGACTGCAAGAGTACATCAGCGGCATGGACGGCTGTTGGGTTCACGGTGTTGGTTCCTTGTAACAAAGTGGCAACAGATGGTGGGGCGTTCGTGACGTAAACCTACAGTTAAATGGCGGCAGATGAAGGTCGTACAGCTAACGACGGTATGATCTCGCGAATGTCGCGCGTTACACTCAGGGTAAAGTTCTCTACGATTAGCACTCTGCAGTTGAAACCTGCGCCCTTGGTACCTTGATGCTTACCTTTCGGTTGCTGCTGTTTCTCTTTCCCCTTGCTCTTCCGCACCGGCGTTCCTGTGCCATTGGTGCCTACATGTATGTACAGCAACCCGGCCCATCATCTCCATCGTCAGCCAGGGCGGGGTTGTACAATCACCCTCCTCCGACAACCATTTCAGAAAGCCAGGCACGACGTCGTCCTTGTATGCCTTGAGTAGCAGCGCCTCTCTCTTCTTGCTGTCTATCTCTCCTGCGTTCCTCTTGACTCCCATCGCGGTATAGCAGAGAGCGACCGTCTGCAGCTGCCTGACAACTTCCTTCATCGTCAATCCATCGCCGATTCCGGAACTAAACAACTCCAAAGCCGCCGTCAACAGGGGGTTCTTGTCTAGCAGCAGAGATTCCGTAGCCGGCATGGCGTGGGAGGTCTGTACACCGGCGTGCTGGGAGTCTGAGAGCTACGTCTGTTCCGCCCGCGTGTGTTCAAATTCCCGCGCCCGTGCGGCACAACAGCAGTGCACGCGTTTGAAAATACGAACGCCGCCGCAAAGAGGCACCAACTCCAAAAAAAAAACCGATTCGTTATAAGAAACGTTTGTGCAGGCAGCATGTTGTTTTTTGGGGGTTGGGAAATTACGCATTTTTCAACTGGATTTCCGAACGTTATAAGAGACAGCCTTATTGGAGGGAGTTTTGGTTGGCTTGCGGGTGTATAATCTACAACACCATGGTATAAACAATCTTCATGCGGGGTGCAGTACCAGAATTCGACCCTGCAGAGCCCCGGCGACCACTGGAGTGAAGACGAGGGGACTACCACCACCACCAACACCAACAACAACAACATCAACAACCCATGTTGGCTGGTCCACCTGGCTCTCGTGGACTCCCATGCTGAGGGCCCTCGACACGGGCAGGTCTTCCATATCTCCCCCGGGCCTCCCCTGCTCGTAGAGTGCGTGTCCTACCTCGTGGACGGTTCCGGCCACGCCCTCCATCCAATTGTTGCTGTACCTGAACACGAAAAAAAAACGAACGGGTCACGGAACATACACGGAACGTGCTGGATGCACGCTGAACCCATCCGAACTCTTGCTAAGGGCCTTCAAAATACCATCGGTGTACCGGTCCGGCTGGTGTTGACGTGTCCAAACAGGAAAGTACTTCATCGGCGACACTTTACAGGACCATCACTTCATGCGTAAAAAGAAACACGTTCTTCACTTCCTTCGCTCAAACGAAGGAAGTCTTCTTGAGTGCCAAGCGTGCCGCAAAAGTGGTTTACCAGTGGTGCGGCAGACCACTCACGACAGCACAAACTCGCCGCATTCTTGCCTGGTCGTTATCCTCACGTCGGAAGGGCCCGGTCCCCCGGTGAAGGGGTGCACCGATACGTCCAAGCGGCCTTTGCTCATGTCAAAACCCAACTTCTCGGCCATGTCACGGCAGAGAGCGGCCTGGGTGCCAGAGAGAACCAGGCACGAGACACGAAACGAAGGCAAACAATCAACTTGGAAGCCCGAAAGCCGCGACTGGGCGACCAAAGGCCCCGCGACGTGTGCTCAAAACTAGGGCGCTGAGGCCCGCCGCTTCCAGGGGATCGAATTGGTTTCCGAGATGGAATGGGAAATTCTCGGCAGTATTATACCGTGGAAATCAACCATAACCCATGCCAAAAACATAGGTTCCCCCAAGGCAGGAAGTCACCATTATAGAACTCGCTGTAGCCATGAAGAACCCCAACTTCATGGCGGTGCGCCCGCAAAGGTAATAGTGACACTAGAAGTGACACCTGGCAAGAGGGTAGCATCGTGCTAAATCCCAACGATAGGGCTATTCATGAAAAATTACGAAAATAAAACTACGAAAATAAAACATCCACGAAACGGTTCGCCGACACAATCTGCTCGTGTTTCACGGGTATCATCGAAGATCAAATCGAAATGGGGCCTATCAGCAGCATCATGTGGACAGAGGTCTACCATGAGGTGCTCGCTCAGCAACCAACTCGTGGACAACTCAAATCACAAGAAACAAGTAGGTTGACTCCACCCAAACAACCCTGGAAAAAAAGCACGACACAGTAGCAACAGCACTAAAGGCAAAATGCTTGTCCATCGGCACAGCAGTATGCACATGACCGTGGTTGTGTAGGAACACACGCGTGTGGGTTGGCATATGCACCTGCTCGTCCTTGCCCCATTGCTCCCCCGAGTGCAGAGGAGCGGGGTGTCTCTCCGCGGCGGCTCCCGACTTGTCCTCTTCTGCTACCTGCGGAACAGAGGCGAAGACAAGCCATCAGAGGGAACACCTCCACGCACAAACCAGACGGAGGCAGCCGAAGAAGGGCGCACCAAGTAATATTCCGCCCACAGCAATCAGCCTTCCCCTCCCCAATGGGATCATGAAGGGAAACCGACACCGACAGCAGAGAGACTTGGACTTCGGTTGCGACTTGAAGGGGCACCAACCTCTCCATCTTTGGGGCCGTCGAAGGGTCACTCGTACCGCAAGCGTTACCTGGTACTTACAACCTTATCATATCAATACGTACAAGAACACCGAATTTTCGTGCGTGACGGTAGCGAAGATGCGGTCAAAGAAGAACGCCGCTAACGAAACCGCCAGCATGGCGACCACCCCCCTCCAGATAACGAAAAGAAAACACATGGGGCATGCCCAGAAAGTGCCCATCCGCCCAGAAATTACGAAAAAAAAACAAAAACAGTTGCGCATTCTGACGCTCTGCGAGCAATGTCTACCTTTTCTTGGATGGCGCCGAGCAGGGGAACCAGGCCAGCCTTGAGCTCGCCGAACACCTCTCGCAGCCTCTCCGTGGACATTCCTCTCTCGAATTGGTCCAGGCAGCCCTCGTAGGCCCCGCCGAGCTCCGACCTAGTCGCCTCCGCCACGTCCCGCTTCACGCTCACCATCTTCCCAAGTGTCGCGTTTTTTCCCGTAATTTGTTTATTGTGTTGTTTTTTTTTCAGAGAGAAGAACAGGCCGCAAAAAATGCACGCGGAACGAGAGTGAGCATAGGGGGATGATCAACCGAAAACCGTGAGAAACTATCACGTCCATTCTTGATGAAGGAGATGAGGACATGTGGTTCATGCGGGCAGACACGCTGCGGGGACAACGCGGATGAGCGATGGATCGGGGCGGGGGGAAGAAGGCGAGAGGCTACAGCGGCGGCGAGATAGAGACACGGGGACTGGTACTCCGGTTCAGCAGCAGCAGCACAATGCCGCAGCAGACGTTCGTGTTTGGCGTGACTGCTACACAGCAGTGGCAAAAAAGCACCGGTTTGGGAGAAGGTGGTCAGCAACAAAATCAACCAACACAACCTACCACTACACGGTAGTGCCAAAAAGCACCCATTCGGGAGAGGATGGTCAGCAACAAAAACCAACAACACAACCGAACATGGGGAAAAACACTGGTCCGAAAGAGGATGGTCAACAGCAACAAACCGAACAAAGTCGTGCCCGCTCACACCTCCTCCATGGAGGGCGCGAACGCCTCCCAATCCCCGTCCTTCCGGGCGGCCACCCAGGCCGCGTAGGCCCTGGCCTCAACGTCCGCCTCCCTAGCGGCCAGTTCCGCCGACTTGCGCGTCTCGTGGTTGTAGTCGCGGACCGCGTCGCGCACCACCGCCACCTCGTGGACGGAGAGCTCGTTCGCCGCCTCTCCCTTTGCCTTTGGATATCGGCGTTGGGCAAGGGGGAGGGAGCTGTAAAGTGTGCTGGGACTTACGACGGGCATCTCGCAAGGACGCTACAAGGAGAATAATGGCGCGGGTTGGTCTTGATTCCACTGCATTCCACCTCCGGCGTGCTAGTGCATTATCCGACAATTACGAGCGCTTGAAGCAGGAACAAGCAACAAACATGTCTATGGGCGACTCTCGCTGCTAGCAACACCGCCAAGCCAAGCCACGCCACCGTTGTCCTTCCACGGGCAGCGTGAGGCAACACCGCCCCAGACCACTACCGCACGCACCTGCTGCTCTTTCTGGAGCTGGCGGAGGAGGTCTCCCAGGCCGGCGTCCACTTTCTTCTCGTGGATGACCGCCGCTAAGGCGGTCTTCTGGTTGGCCCGAGACGCTGCACCTCCCGCTGGCATCATCACCTGACACGAGACAACACGTAATAATGTTTGCGCGCAGTTGTTGATGCGCATGCTCATGTTGCTGTTGCTGGCATCATCTCCTGGCACGGTTAACACATTTTGATGTTGCGCCGTTGTTGGTGCTGTTGCTGGTGTCATCACCTGACACGACGACTCGTTTGACGTTCCACTGTTGTCGATTATGCTGATGATGCTGTTGCTTTGCGGGCGGTTTTACTAGCGCTGCAAGCGTTGCCGTGGTGCGTGGTGCTAATGGTGCACGCGTTGTGGCTGTGACCTTGGCATGGAGCACTATAATAGCTGCCTGAGGACCGCATCAAGCCTCACCTTCCAGCAGTCGTGTCTGGGCAAGAGGACATCAATGGAACAGAACTTGGAGCGGGAAGGTTGAGAACACCATCACAAGAGTCTACTTGCACCAATAGAAAAAAGGGCCGCTGAATCTAACAATCATAAGCCTCCCTTTTTAGCCCATGGCGCCTAAACACCACACCATGGCTCCATGGCACTCCATGGCCGCGCGAAGCACACTCGGAGTATTCGCCGGATCTACTGCTTGTTCCCCCCACCGGTGGATAGTGGGCCGTGCGTGACACGGGCTCCAACACTGACGAAACGGAATACCTGCTCGTCCCAGGAGAGCAGCCCCTGGATGCCGGCGAGCCGCTCTACCTCCTTCAGCTTCTTGCACAGCTGGCCATAGAGCTCCCGCTGTCCCTCTAACACCACTGTGGCGGCAGCAGTTGCTGAGCACTTGGTGGCGACACCTCGCCTGCTGCTGTCGCTGCCAGGCACCCTGGGTTTTGTGTTCAGGCGTGGCACTTTTATTGAGTGGTGACGACGGCAAGCTGGGGGTGGGGTGGACCTTGTTAAGGTGTATATTGAACAGTTTTGAACCAATGTTACACCGCATTTTATGGCTCCGCAATATTGCAAGAACAGTTGCAAAGTTTTCTGCAGCTTTGCTCGGAATTTGTCAGTAACACTTTTTACGCACGCTCATTATGCGACGACGAAAGGTTTGTGCACGGGACTGGCGGAATGCGGAGGCGTGATCTTTGTTTTGTGCAACGGCGAGAAGAAGGCATGCGCCTTTCATATTGCACCGCGAAAGAACGGGTCAAAGCGTTCGGGAGAGGGTAGTTGCAACATGTTTTTCCATACTCACAATACCGCAAGGCATCGAACCTGGTAGCTAGCTCCCTCGGGGTGGCATTGCTGTTGCTGTTGCCTCCTCCTTCGAAAAGTTTATCGCTGGAAAACCAAAATATGAGCACACAATCCCTGCGAACTTGAACCAACCGCTCTCTGACGTGGGTACTTTAGGGTCGATCAAAACATTTTTCCCGATTCGCACGATACCCCACGGCACCAAACCTTGTTCATGAAAGATGGAGAGGAGAGCTACGTCCCGCCGAGTGGTCTTGTTATTGCTATTGCTTCCTCCTTTGGAAAGTTGTCGGTGGATAACCAAACCCGTGGCGGTCAAAAACATCGACTTGAACTATAATGACTGCTCGCGGCCGTTGACGGATGTGCACAGCACAATCCTTTTTCCCCGCGCATTCGGCACCTTACGACCCCAAACCTTGGCATTGCCCAACAGCCCATGGCATCACCACCTTCCAGGCACCATTCATGAGGCAACTCGTTAAGTGTTTGTCGAGATATCGGTGGTCATAGCCTTCCCACAATCGGAGAGGGTCTACATGTGCGGCAGGGGTAGCAGCTTGACGTGAACCGGTATATTTTCCGCCGTGCAGCTTTTCTCGCCTCTTCCCGACTCGAGAAAAGTTGCTGTCGCTCACGCTATGGATTCATTGCTAATCTATCTTAGACTTATTTCTTTAGATAGAGATGGATTTGTTGTGTGATATTAAGAAAATAAAAAAACTTTTCTTAGAGACGGATTCGTTGTGTCGTATTAAGTAAAAAAAAACTGAAAAGAAAAACTTCTCGGCCAGATTGCAGCTTTTCGCTCCGGAAAAAAAGCTGCAATGCCCTTCGTGCAATTTTTAGTTCCCATACCTTCTCCCTTCTTCCCCTCGCTCCTCGACAAGCTTTTGCTTAGACATGGGTTGTAGTGAAGGGGGGGGTCTTTCTGGCGAGCAGGGCTAGACTCACCCTCAAGGGATGACCGAAACCTTCTTGCTGCTGCGCATATCCGCCGCGAGGCATGCGCGTGGTGGTGTAGTTGGGTCGGCACTGATGGGGTCAGGCGAAAAAATGTAGATGCGCGGGCCTCTG